>OVAX01001506.1:0-43819 GCA_900406405.1 Lepidium africanum | reverse complement strand
TAGATATATATATTTATGAAGTTGGATATTGATGATAAATAATACATGCAATACAACTATAATTTGATTATAGCGACAACATAAACATACTAGACTTAATTAAAAGAGATAGTAATCAATAGACTGAGATAACTCTCTTAATTAATGTATTTGTTCATGGACATTTTGGTCCACCTTCTTGAGTCTTCCAGTTGTTGTAACAAGGACACACTTGTTTGTTGCCGTAGGTACCAGGAGGGACACAAAGGCATTTAGCACAACACTTTTGGCAGAAGAACATGCATGGCTTATGATACTGTGTGTTGCTACATCTCCTCGTGCATTCTCCTCCACATTCTGCATTCAATGATGGTCATGATCCAGTTTCAGTTTGCATTTTCAGAATGCGAGAAATGAAATTTCAGGAAAAAAGATAAGAAACTTTTACTTACGGTATGATTTCAGACTTCCGGGTCCATACTGTTTTTCCAAAACAAAATGAAATGAGAGGGTTAATTAGCAATAAATAATAGAAAGTGAAAGAGGAAAGAAATTCAAAGGAACATTAGAAGAACTTACACTTTGTTGATGGTACTCAGCTTCTTTTGACATAGTGAGACAAATGAAAGAGAAGAGAATTGTGAGAAAGAGAAGAGAAGTTATGAGTTTGGCCATAGCTGACTCTTGAGAGATAGAAGATGTGAAGTGTAGTAGCTCTTAGTTTTTAAGTTTGAGAAATTTATGAGTGTGTAGCAACCAGTTTTATCAGCTATTTATAGGTGTGTGTGTGTGTGTGAGATTTCTCATACCCATGTTTAATTAATAAGTTAGAAATTAGAAATTAGATCTTTCCACTTGATTATTTTTAATATTCGAGAAAAAAAGAAATTGTAATTTGTCTTTTGGTGAAGAAATCTTACAATTTGTATATTTTTGATGTAAAAGTACATGCAAACACAAAACTCGAATAAACCAAACAAAGCAACTGGACCCTTAATTAGTCTACACACTAAAAAATACCTTCAAGTTTTCAACTATATTAATACAACGTATCTATAATCGACAACTTACAATCAGTTCATTTTGCGCTAACATTCATATTTTCTACTTTTGACGCATAAAAAAGGTGTGTTTGATCAAATATGTACATGTTCTACAACTTTTCTCATTTAAATTAGGTATAGTTTCGCGTAATAAGATGTAAGCTTTGAAGGTTTGTATTATATATCATGTCGATTTCATATTTCGAATAAAAAACAAGTTGATACATCGTTAAGAGTCACAATTGGGACAACCCAAATCGAAGAAAGTGAAGGGTATAGTGGTAAACAAAAGAGGAGTAACATGGAAGAACAGTTACATATGGTTGCAAGTGATTGGGACCAACCAACAAAACAAAGGGGTCGATAAGAGCAATCTCGCCCTAGATTTTGCCAATTTTCCTCTTATCTCAAACCAAGATGATCAAGTACAACCGTTAGATTTAGAATATGAGCCACGTGTCTAGATCATGAGGATGGATATAGAGATCATGCAAAGAAAGTAAAGGTGGAAATTGAATGGAGAGATGAGAGAAGGACAAAAGGGTGAGAGGCAGTTTTCTTGCATGCATAACTCCATGTGCACTCACATGCTACACTTATCTTTCAACAAACATAACGACTTTTTTTTTCCATCTTTACACTTTATTGAAAAAATTTAGAAGATATTTTTGGTAACTAAATAAATATGAACTAGATTATTGTTTTCTTTATCAATAATTGGATCGATAATATTTAATCTATATTCTAAATTCTAATATATATATATGTCAAATTTTTTTCAGTTTGTTGGTTAAGATAATAGCTAATGAATATGACATTAGGAGTTTAATCTTTTCTCACTACAATTGATAAAAAGAGGATTTTAGACTATGAATCGTGTTTTCTTGATCATATGATTAATAAATTTTATTTGACTACTTTGAATAACACAATTTTTGCCCTTTCTCAAAAAAGAAAAAATAACGCAATTTAAATTACAGTTTCGGTGAAAAAAAAATGAAAAAAATGATATTTAATCACTTTTCGAAATCATTTCCTCGAGGTTATTGTTATATTTAGTACTTTTAAAATTTGAGGTATTAGATTACTTTTCAATCGTTTTGATATATGTTCCTCAAATAAAATTAGCAGTTTTTCTTGTCACAAAAATTGCATTTATGTTTTAAAAGTGTGTATGGTGAACGCTCTAAGGGATACGGCATCGTGTTACTACACAGTCTACACTGACAACTTGTTTAAGTATGTGTCCACTTCATGCTTCCCCTTCATTTATTACTTCACCTTACTCTTTGCCTTCATTAACTCTTGTACCACTTGGACACGACGCACCTAAATAACATTCGAGCTCCATATTTGTTTGTTTTCATAACAATTTGATCGTTAAATTAAGATTTATAATTCAAATTTCCACACTCTAAACTCTATCACACAGGGTTACCCAACTCTCTGATTGTTTCCATATTATCACGAAAATTTAGTGATAATTTGTCCTTTTCTTATTATGATGATTTTTATTTTTTAGAGCTATATCCAAATATTTGTTTGCTTTATGTCTACAGTTTGTAGACTATACTTGGTTAAGATAGAAAGATTTTTTAAGACAACTCTTGATAAACCCTAATCAAAAGGAAGAGATCCACGCAATTAGATGTTAAGAAATGGACAAGGCCCAAGCGAACTGATCCGGAAAACTTCAACAACTTTATTGATACAATTTTGAGACGAGGCCGAAATAATCGAAAGTTTGAAGCCCAATAACTGTTTCTTAGATATCTCCATATTGCCAAACAGATGAAGGAACATGGAATCACAAACGAAACATTGACTAAAGCAGATCTATGATGTTTTGTTAGTTTTAACTTGTTTGGTGAATATTGAGACTTTTGGTTTTTAGTTCACCAAATTATAGAGACAGAAACAGTGAAACAGTAGATTTGAACATCAATGAGTTCTTAAACTACTATATAATATAAAATCAAAATGTCCAACTAGCTAACGTTAAGTAAATGTAGTCTAAACGACCTTTAGAAAATCTTCTTATTTCCATTGACTGATAATTTAGAAAAGGAATTTCTAAAAAGAACACTTTATAGAAGTGCTTCAGATTTGGCACTGTTTGATATTTTTAATTTTGGACAAAAACAACACTTTAGATAGATGATTATATCCCTAAAAATCTTCACTTAGCTAGAGACAAATGCATTCTCTCTCAGACACATTCTCCTAGGTAAGGTCTTTCTAATCTTTTCATTTCTTCGTACGGCAAATAAAAGATTCAAACCTAAACCTAATGGAGCACACTTGAGAAAAGCACCCATTTTAGGCAAAGTTTCTTCAAAGCTCAGCTAATCCCCTGCTCGTATGAAGAACTTTCTGTACCTAAAATCTTCTTAATGATCTCTAATCTCTTACCTTACTACAACAAGGGAACTTTGGAAGGTATGTCTTCGTATTACTTAACCTTCTTGCTGTTATTGCAGTGACCCACTACTCCTTGCGTAAGCGGCATAAAGAACCCTCAGTCCCTGTGACTAGAAATCTCACACAGTTTATGTAGCTCTACAAAGTTTCCATCTGTGGAATAACCATGGAACAAGAACTAAACAAAACTGCTGGAAAAAAGAAACAACCAGCTAGAACAGGCAGAGTCCAAGTAGGGATACCTGAAAACAAAGCTCTTATGGAGAAGCACTCCCTCACTCTCATAGGAAGACTCTCAAATCCAAAAGCTCAACAACTCTGGTCACTCATTGCTTTCCTGTCTGAGCACTGGAAAACAAAGAAGAGACCAAGAGGAGTGGATCTGGGTAAAGGCTGCTTCCAATTCTAGTTTGATAACAAAGAGGACCTCCAAAGTGTTCTAGACAATAGGCCATATCACTTTGCCAAGTGGATGGTCATATTGGAACAGTGGAAACCAACAATATCAGAATCTTTCCCCTCCCAAGTTCCTTTTTGGATAAGGATCCAAGGACTACCAGTCCATTTGTTGACAGAGAACATCATTGAAAGTATTGGTGCTGACATTGGTATCGTGGAAAAGGTTGATATCTCAGCACTCGCTGCAAGAGTCAGAGTTCGTATCAATGGACTCCTCCCGCTCATCACTAAGTCCACTCTAGAATTCCTGGATGGTGAAGAAGTCACAAAAGATCTGGTTTACGAGAAACTAGGGAAGCACTGCTTCAATTGTATGAGCTTATGTTATGAAGAACAAGATTTTCTAGAGAAAAAGGATACAAGAAAGGAACATTATAGTGGCACAAATGAGGCTACCTCACAAGCCCCTGGGAATATACTGACAAAAAACCTCCATCAACCCCCTACAGGGATAAGGATTATGATATCTCTGATACAGAAACAAATGGAAGTTACAGACCACGAACTGGAAGAGCAATCAGAGGATCTCAAAGGGAGATAAGCTACAACAAACCTCGTGAAAGAGAAAGCTCCCGGTACTCACCATACTACAAACCCACTGAGAGAGCCCCCAAAGACAAAAGGCACATGCAGGAATGGAGACCTATCAGACGTAGCCCAACCAGATTTAGAGGTATCAATACATCTACTAAAATCTCCCCATCGGGACCAAAACAGTACGATCTGAGAGAGATGATGATTAACACGGCTGCTAGAAATCCTCCCATAACAGAATCACAACGTGATATGCGAGAGAAACTGCAAAAATCTAATCCACTGAGAGACACATCCTGTCGAGCCAGTGAAACTAGAACACACACACACCTCTATCAAAGGGAAAAGACTTACGCGAGATGTTTAATGCTGCCACCTCTGAAAAAGAGAAGATGAATTCTCAAGATCATTCCCACACGCCTGCCAGAGAGCCAGACCTACGTACTGTCCTAAATGACAAGTCATTATCCAAGTCTAAAGAAACAGAGGCTAACCACACTGAGAATCCTGAGCTCAGACTCCAAACGACTCTACAACCCTGCATAAACAAAAAAAGATAATCACTCAAGAAGCGCTTGAGGGTGCAATGGAAAAGCTCTGTGATTATATGGATCAATACTCTAACTGCACTGACCCCATAGAGAGAGCAGCGAGAATTGAGAGAGTTAGAAAAGCTAAAGAGAATGGCCAGTTTGAAGAATCTGCAAGGATTATGGTAGAAAAAAGCTTAAGAGCAGAACAACAACTCACGTAAAATCAAAGAATCGGAGAAACAAGACAAACTTCTTGTCACTGTAAGGCTAACATACAGTGAAGCATCTCCTCCTTTCTCACGAGGTAAAGAGGGAAATGAGAAACTGGCAGTTAAGCGAACCATAATAAAGAGGAAACCAGGACGACCACCGATCAAGAAAAGGCTTCTCAACAGCCCACAAATCCTCCCAGGTACAACTCTGAAAAAGAGAAAAGTTTTACAGATACAAAGATCTCCAAGCTTCTCTCCATGTATGGTTCCTGGAAATAAGAGAGTGTCATCAATGATCAATCCTAGAATCCCCCGGACAACAAGAAAAGAAGGGGAAAGCTCAAAAATGGGATCATAGAGAAATAAACGAAGAGGAAACCCATCTCCGAGAACGGCCCTGGATTTTCACGATCCAAGTCGACCTCTTCCTTAGCTATTTTGAGCTAGAATTGTCAGGGGTTGGGGAATCCCCTGACAATTCGTCGAGTCAAGGAATTGTACAATAGTATACAACCTAACTTCCTATTCCTCTCGGAGACTCAAAACTCCTATAAAAAACCCGCAACATCCTCAGCTGGTTGATAAATGAAGAGAACAAGTTTGTAGCACCACAAATGATAGATATAAGAATCAGATACAAATGGAGCAACTTCTACGTTCTATTTATCTATGGTGAGCCAGAGAAAACCAATAGACAATAGCTGTGGACCATAATCTCCAGTATCTCAGAAGTGAGATCAGGAGCTTATTTGCTAACAGAGGATCTAAATGAGTTAACAAGCAACTCTGAGAAATAGGGAGGACCGGCTAGACCTGAATATACCTTCTCAGATTTTAAACCGTTTGTAAATGGAAATGATCTCTATGATATACACTTCTCAGGCAACTCGTTATCATGGAGAGGATACAGACATGGGCACCTAGACAAATGCAGATTAGATAGATCACTGGCTAACGAAGCATGGCTAGATATTTTCCTAATAGCAAGAGCAGAATACCTTAAGTTTGAAGGGTCTGACCATCGACCTTTAGCCACATACCTCTCTTACTCTAGAAACAGGAGAAAAGGTTTATTCAGATACGCCAGGAACTAAACAACAATAAAGAAGTCCGTAATCTAATCACAAAGATCTGGAAAAAGAGAAACAGAGACTCAGTACAAAAAAGACTTGGAAGAAGCAAAGTAAATATAATCAAATGGAGAAATGCAAAAAACCAGAACAATAAAAGACTCCTAGAGTCTATGAAGGTCAAGCTCGAAGGTGAAATGAGCAAATCAGATCCGAATGAGAGCCTCATAACTAAACTCTCCTCTGAGTTAAAAGAGCGGTACAAAATTGAAGAGGAATATTGGAGACAGAGGAGTCACTAGTCTTGGTTCACAGCTAGAGACAAAAATACGAGTTATTTTCACGCAATCACAAGAGGGAGACGAGCTATGAATAAATTCACAGTTAACTCACAAGGCAAAGCGTGGTTCGAAGAAAATGAGATTGCTGCTGTCATCTCATCCTACTACAACAATCTATTTAAGTCAGAAGGAAGTGCCGGCAAGATACCGTTCAACAAGCCATTAAACCATTGATCTCTACAGCCATGAATGAATAATTGATCAAAACGCCGACTCCAAGAGAGATCAGAGATGCAATCTTTGACATTCATCCAGACAAAGTGCCTGGCCCTGATGGCTTTTCGGCAAGCTTTTATCAAACACTTTGGAACTTGAAATTGTACAAGAGGTCTCCCAATTCTTCAGTCCTGTATCTTACCGAGTAAACTCAATCACACTCATGTGAGACTGATACCAAAATTACTAAATCCAAAAACAGTGGTTGAGTATTGACGTATTGCCTTATGCAATGTGTTTTCTAAAATCATATCGAAGCTACTCACTAAAAGACTGTAACCGATCCTAAAGGAAATCATCTTAGAGAACCAGTTGGCGTTCATAAAGGGAAGAGCTCTATCTGACAACATTTTGATAACCCATGAGATGCTCTATCACCTAAAACAATCCAAAGCAAAAAGGAGGTGCTCAATGGTGGTTAAAACCGATATGAACAAAGCGTATGATCGCTTGAAATGGACGTTTATTGAAGAAGTACATAAAAGGATGGGCTTTCACAGCACGTGGATTAAATGGGTGATAGAATGCATTAGAACAGTCATATACTCGTACCTCATAAACAACTCAGTGTTGGAAAACGCATCTCCAAGTCGTGGAATAAGACAAGGTGACCCTCTCTCACCGTATATCTTCATCATTTGCTGTCAAGTCTTCTCGGGCCTTTGTCTTGAAGCACAACAGGAGAACACACTACCAGAAATTAAGATAGCACATAACTGTCCCAAGGTGAATCATCTTTTATTCGCAGATGACACCGTTTTCTTTTGTAGAGCGGAAAACAAAAGCTGTGACAAACTGAGACAAATACTACATCTTTATGAATTTGCCTTTGGACAGACTATCAACAGAGCAAAATCAGCTGTCAATTTTGCGGCAAAGACACCTAATCACATTAAAACCAGAGTCAAACAAAAGCTTGAAATCAATCAAGAAGGCGGAAATGGAAAATATCTAGGAATACCAGAAAACTTTGGTAGAAAGAAGAAAGATATCTTCAGCCTATTAGAGGATAAACTCTAAAAGAGAGCAGTGAGCTGGTCATCTAAACATCTCTCACCCGCGGGTAAGCTCATTATGTTAAAGGCTATACTGACATCGATCCCCACTTTCACCATGTCTTGTTTCAAGCTCCCCACTAGCCTATGCAAAAAAATCTAGTCAATTTTAACACACTTTTGGTGGGACTCCCCAAAAGGAAATAGGAAAATATGTTGGGTGGCTTGGAGGAAACTCACAAGAGGAAAATCAGTTGGAGGCTTAAGTTTCAGAGACATCGAAGCATTTAATGATGCTCTATTGGCAAAAAACAGTTGGAGGATCATGAAAAACCCGAAAAGCCTCCTAGCAAGAATACTTCTAGGGAAGTACGACCCAAATACAAGCCTCCTAGAGTGCAAAAATAACTCCTTATCATCTTATGGTTGGAAGGGAATCATAATTGGAAAAGAACTTTTGAGGAAACATTATGGCAAAGCAATAGGGAATGGAAAAACTATGAACTTGTGGAACGAGACTTGGTTATCATCGGAGTCTTGTATCCGACCTTACGGTCCAGTTCGAGAGCAGTACCAAAATCTCACAGTAGCAGACCTCTTCATTCACAACACAACAAACTGGGATATTGAAAAGATTAGATTCATACTACCAGAATGGGAAGCGGAAATACTCAGTATCATGCCCAGTACACTAAACCAAGAAGATGCACTAATTTGGCTGCCAATCAATTTCAGTGAATATTCAACACATTCGGGTTATCATGCAGCCATTGAAGAAGCACTAACACCACCTACACCAATACAACAAACCACCACCTGTTTGAATTGGAATGAAGATATATGGCAAGGAGATTTCTCACCAAAAATCAAACTATTCTTGTGGAAAATTGCACAGGATGCATTACCAATAGGCTCAAATCTGGCGAGAAGAAGCTTGTATGAATTACTCCCCTGCATAAGATGTGGTGAACCAGAAACTAATGAACACCTGTTCCTCAAATGCTCGTATGCTAGAGAAGTCTGGGGTATAACCCTTTACAGACCGCTTGGAATATAAATGAAATCTCACACATATACGAAGCCATCAGTCATAGCAGATCAATGGGCGGCTTACCGCCAACAAATATCAGCAAATGTCAACTAATCCCATGGATCTGCTGGGCCTTGTGGACAGCGAGAAATAAAATGGTGTTCGACAAACTGGAAATTAAATCTGAAAATACGGTCACAAGAGGACTAAAAGATGCTAGAGAATGGATTATTGCTCAGCAAGCATTAATTGCCCACCAACCTGAACAACGATTTAATTTCCCTGTAGAACCTCATATAACAACATACCACTTTAATTGCTTCTCAGATGCAGCTTGGCATAAGACAAGCAAGGAAGCTGGACTGGGCTGGTGGGTACAGACACCAGACGGAAGGTGCCTTTACGAGTCATCATCAACATCACTTTTAATGAAGTCTGCTTTAATTACAGAAGCTATGGCACTGAGAGCAGCCATGAGTTAGGCAAAGGCGATCGGACTTCCCAAGGTGATCGTCACCTCCGACTCCCTCCAACTGATTACCGCGGTTCGAAACAAGAACCAATTAAAAGATCTTCATGGTATTCTCCAAGACATCTTTACTCTATCTCTATCTTTTGCTTCCATTTCTTTCAATTTCTTCAAACGTGAAAACAACTTGTCTGCAGACGCAATTGCTAAATGGGCCCTCTCAAAGGCCCAAAGACAAATTTCGTTTTAATTAATATATCACAAGTTTAGCCCATAAAAAAAGATGATTATATCATAATTCCATATCTTACTAAACTGAACATATAATTATTTCTATATATATATTTTTTATAAATCATTATTTGGTAACTTTTATTTATTTATTTCTAAATGTCTAAATTCGTAAGTACTTCTTAAAAGTCCCTTTTGTCAAGTGTTTATAAAAATTTGTGGTTTTTCAATAAGTAATTTTAATGAATATAAATATATGAACAAAGTTCTTCTCAGTTTTCTGGTAAATGATCCATCTAATGGATTTGACATCAATGTTCAATGGACTCTAAACTATGAATCGGGTTTTGTCAATCCAATTACTGAAAAAAAAATTCAATCATAGAAAAAGTTTTTTGGATATATATTGATGATGTTAAATCAATCAACCAAGTTTCAGATGAACTTTGCGAGCTAACAGATGCAAGACGTGAGAAAATTAACTTTTATTGATCGGAAGATTTGAAATGAGTAAAAATCAGGACACTTTTACAATCGACTCTTCGATAACTCTCTAAGCTATTATACGGTTTTTCTGCCTCTCCTTTTGCGTCTAACCCACTTCGCTTTTATAGCTCCATCTCTTCTTCTTTCGGTTCCCTTTTCTTCTCCAAGCTTTCCGGATTCTGTTACAAGCTTCTTCTATTTTCCTTCGGCTCCACTACCAGCTCGTGGCATAGCATTGTTAGCTTGCGCTTAGTTTACGGCCCAATCGATGACCCATTATCAATTGCAGGTTAAGCGAGCTACACAGCTTATTGGGCCAAGCTGTTGAGGCCTGGTATCAACAGTTACCCCCAACTTTCCTAGCTTAGTTAGCTAGGAAAGTTGTTGCGATGTTGCCCGTGATTCGTGCTTCTTGTGCATTAAGCTTCGCAGTTCAAAATTTGAAATTCCGAATTGGATTTTATTCGATAACCCTAACTCTTGCCGTCAGTTTTTACCTATAAATAACGACTCTTTAGGCTAGATTCAATCACGCTTTCTTTCGTCGCTTCGGAGCTACATCCCTGTGTCAGATGCCGTTTCGTTCTCCAAGGTAACGTTTTCTCTCTCCACGCTTCTCGTGCCTTAAATATTTTACCTTTTTCAAACGGTCATCTGTCGTGTCTCTTTATTGTCGTACCGGCTGGGATTCCCTCCCTTTGGCTTCTATTTCTTTGCTGTGATAGGACTTGTTCTTTTTTCACTTTTCTTGAACATTTTCTTTAGCGGTTTCTTTATCTCCCTTCTATTACTTACCTTTTTTTCTTCTCTCGTACGATCATGTCTTCTTCCAGCGAGTCGAACTGCCTTAGCCCCTTGTCTCCTCGCGTAGATCACTCTTCACGAGTGTAAGTTGGGGCTCTAACCATCGTGTCTCTCGAGGAGTTCTGATCTCGTCACCACATTCCGGCGAGTATAGATCTTCGCCTTCCGACTTCTCCAGAGGATGTTCCTCCTCATTATATGTTTGGATCCACATTGTATTTCGACGTTTGCAACCTTATCTTTCCGATTCCTTCTGCATTGCTTGAATTATTGCATTCGCTTGGTATTTTGCTTTGACGTCATCTTTTATCTGCCTTGTTGTTTCTATCTTTACGTTGGCTGCAGAGTGCGAGAGAACCATATGCCCCTCGATTTTCTAGCAGCTGTTGCAAGTCAAGCGCTCTAGAGGTCGCTCGTACTTTTATATTATTCCGCGGAGAGGAATGAAGATCATAACCGGGCTTCCCTATCGCGAGGATGGTTGGAGGGATAGGTTTTTTGGATTTAGCCCGAATGAATCTTCAATTGGGTCCTTCCCGCTAGACAAAATTATCTCGACAAGATGTGGCGAGATTGGTTAGAGTTTTTTGGTTGCGCGTTTTCTTTTTTTATAAAATAAACTGGCTGGGTTTATGTCAAACTGACTAGTTGACCCCTTCATGTTTGTCGAGCTTTCTTTTCAACGCCCTCGCTATTTTTGTATGCGATGGGGAATCCTATTGCGTCGTCCAACAAAGAGTTCAAGGGCTCAAAACCTCCAAACACTCTAGCTCGCCGTAACAAGGGCTGGTCTTATTATCTTTTATTGTTATTTTTTCTTTGCTATCATTCTTAATTACGTTGTTTCATCCTGATTGGTTTGATATTTTCCTTGTGTAGGGTCGAAAAGTTCTTCTTCTTCTCGGAATACGAACGTTTGGGTTAGTTCTCTGGATCGGGCTATTGAGAAGGATATTGGTTCTTCTGACGCTCGCACCATCGACGATGCTGTTGATTCGGAAGATCGCCATGTTGGTCTCCGACGCAGGGTATAGAATTTTCTCCTGCTGTCAAAGACGAATAAACAACCCCAGGATGCTAACAGTTCGGGGAGCTCATCCTAATTTGCTTGGGAGTTTAAATATGATCACATGATCCCTGTGATTGAAGATCGTTGCAACATGGGTATTTTGCTTCGCCACTGCAAGCTGAGGAATTGCTCAGTTCTCTCGTTTGACAATATGAGGCGCAAGGTAAATTACACTAATGTGGTGCAAGCCATTGGATACGTAAGCTTCTCCAATTGCTTATTGGTTCTCTTGCTTTATTTCCTCCATTCACCTTTGCTTATTCTTCTTTTTTGCAGATGATGGGCACCACCAATAAGCTCGCTGCGTATTATGAGTACGATGTGAGCCACCCACCCCCTCCAAAGCAGTGTGAGGAATCTGAGCGGTCAATTTGCGGTCTGGTTGATACAGTCCATGATTTGAACGGTAAGATTCTTGATCGAATCGCCGAAGCTGATCAGCTCAAGGCTGAGATTACCAAACTCAAAGAGTAGCTAGTAGAGGCTGAGACTATTGCAGCTAACTTCTCAAGTGCTCTTAGTGAGGAGAAGAAGAAAATGAGTGCAGCGATCGACAAGGCTGTCTTTGAAACTGTTTGGGCTTTGAAAGTTGTATGATTAACTTAATACTCGGCCGAGCATTTTTGTTTACAGTTCATCTCGTTTTATTTTATATGTTCCCCCTTTTTTGGTGGTTTACTTGTGTTTATTAGGTGCATCGGAAGGTTATTTCTCCTCTTATCTCAATGCGTTTTTCCTAACGATGAATGTCAGCTTTGCGAGCTCCTTCTTTAGGGCTCTTTTCTAATAGTATGAAAACCTTTATATGTTCGTTTAATTTCTTGAATTAGAGATTGAGAAAAGGACGAAGTTTTTCTTAGGCTATTCGCTTATTTTCACGAACTGAATTTTCATTTTGCAGCTCCCAAATCACTCAGACCTCTTGGTTCACATTTTTCTTCTTTTATTTGAGATAAGGGTGACTTGGAAAATTTAAACTTTGATTTAATGTTGGTTGAGTTTTTTTTTTTTTGGGTAAAAAAAAAGAAAATGCTATCCGCTTGAATATGGGCCGTTGGATTCCTCTTTTAGTGTGGTCTGTCGGATCTTTGGTGGTTGATTTGAAGAGTCTCTTTCTTTTGGCCGTTGGATCTTCTCGGTTTCTGAAAGCTGTTGATTGGTTGGAAGTTAATTCGAACGGTCCTTCGTTGTGAATCGTTGGATCTCTCTAAACGATCGCATCCCTTGATTGTGGTGCTTCTACCCGAGCGCTTTACATGTGTTGGGCGATTAAGTCTTATGGTTAGTGGTTCCCGATGCCACTTCTATCAGTATAACTTCTGCTTCTTCTCTCCTATTTAAGTCTTCATTTCTGCCATTTTCGAAGGTATTTCTCCACTCTCCAACTCTCCTTATTACTCTTGCTTTTACTTCATTTTTTTCTCTATGCGTTGCATTGTTTGCTTGCTTTTTGTTTATATTACTCTTATCATGTCTTCTTGGTCGCGTCATATGTCATTTGAGTCCGAAGCCAACAATAGTCGTGCAGCGTTTGCTGGCAAAGACACTGCGATTCCCAGTGGATTTTGTCCGTCTGCATAAGACGGGCGTTCGTTTTAAAGTTCAAGAGAAACTACGCCTTAAGGCGAAGCCGGTGAAGGCCAAGATTCCGATGACCCATCACGCTGGGGACAAATTCCCTCACGTCCCTTCAGCTCTTACAGAGGAGGATCTCCATATTCTTCAATTTACCTTCAACTTTCCTCGCGGTGTCGACGTGATGTTACCTGGGCCCATTTTGACTCTGGCAGGCTGGCTGGGATTGCGCGTACTCCTTCTATTTTACGGAGTGCGCGCTCTTTTTCCTAATCCTGAGTGCTATCAATCAAGTATTGTTAGGTTTTAAAGTTGCGTTTTCTCAGATGTTCCCCTCCATGCTCCGAGATTGGCATGGTTGTTCGTGGTGCTTAGCTGAGCTGCTGATATCCTGAACCTTTACTCCATTAAGGCGAACCTCAATTTTGATGGGAAGGGTGCAGATACAAGGTACTTATCGCCTCGCAAGTTGCGGAAGATTATTGACGGGCAAAGACGCGGACTGGGCCGATAAATACTTCTTTTCCAAGCTTTTGTCGAGTTCCCTTGGAGACGTTGATCCGCGTCTCTTTCAACGGCCTTGGAGTGCTCCTCCGGTTGGCTTCTTCGATTGATTTGTTATTTCTTTTCTGGTTTTGTGAGCTCAGTGATATGCTATGTTCGTGTTTTCTTATTTCTTTTGGCGAGCTCCAAATGGAACTCTTTGAGTGTGTTGGTTAATGTTAGTTCACCTTTCCACTTATTTTTGTTCTCGACTCGCTGACTAAAATTTTCATTGTTTTACCTCTTTTTTTTTGGTTTTCAGATAGTCTTTCAATCCCCAATTCTGAAGAGTTGGTTACTCTCGCTAGGAGATTTCGCAGTGGCTGAGTCGATTGGGATTCATTTACTCCAGATCGCATTGTGCGGGCTCTCAACTTGGTCAGGAGCAACATATCTGTTCCTTTGCTTGTTACTCATTAGTTTTTTTTTTTTTTTAGAAAACTCATATTCATTTAAAATATTTTTGAGTATGACTGGTTTGTGTCATTGATTACTTCAGCCGTCAAAGCTCTTCCCCCGGCCCCCACAGCTGTCACTTCTAAGGGCTCTTCTAAAGCGAAGGGCAAAGTCACTACAGGGAGCTCCTCTAAGGCGAAAGGAAAAGTCAAACAGAATAAGAAGCCTCATGATCCCAAGTATCAGGACATGCCACTTGGAAGATCCTTCGGAGCTCTCGAATCTCTCACTGATCCTCCTCGAGGTAGTGGTGAGTTCTCAATTCCTTCCTTGGTGGATTTTCCACCACTAGATGATTCTGCTCCCGTGGTTTCTTTCGCTCCTACCATGATCCTTGTGGACTCGCCTTCTTGGACTGACTCCGACAATATGCCATTGGCGAAGCGAGCTCGCAGGACCCTCATTCTCGATGGGTCTGAGACATCTGGCTCTCCTTCTGCTTCGGTCGAGAATGTTGCCTCCAATACTGCTGCGCTGATTCCCATTTTTGGGCCCTTTCCCGCTCGTACTTCTGCTCCATCGGGCTCTTGTCCCCTCACCGCTTCCGGGAGCCGCAATCCTTCTTCTTCCGCCTCTCCTTGGGATGACGTTGATTATGGTGATGAAGTTCNCGCCTCTCCTTGGGATGACGTTGATTATGGTGTTCAGCTGTTATAGGGACCCCAAGGCCCCATGGGTGTCCCCCAACGAGATGCAGGGAAGAGAGTTCTTTATGGACCTTATGCACTCTTATTCCCGGGTTAGTTTTTTCATTCATTTTGATTGATTGATTTTGTTTTTGGCTAGTCTAATTATTGATTTATAACTGAATGGTTCCAAGTTTTGAGCTTAAGAATGATAAAGAATATTGTTTTGTTTGTTTATTTTTTTACAGAGTGCCTCTACGATGCGGTGAAGGCCTGTGGTTTCTGGGAAAGTCGCTTGCGTAACGCTGCTTCCAAAGAATCCCTCGAGACACTCAAGGCTCAGCTCTCCAGACTCCAGCAGAGCTGCAATTTGCTCCCACTCAAGAAAGAGGAGATTTGGTCCAAAAACTCTCAGCTGGAGAACGAGGTGGCTAGGATCATTATGGACAAGCTTAGGGCTGAGCATCGCGTTACGGAGGTTGATGCGGAGCTTCGTGAGCTGAAGTGTCAGAAGGATCAGGAGGTTGAGACTTCATCTCACCAACTTGACTCTGCTTATCGACAGCTAATTGAGAAGATAAAAGCTTGTTGGGATAGGAAGCAGAAGGATTAGGGGACTGTCTGTGAGTTTCGCAAGCTTGACAAAAATCTCTTATTTGGGCAGCTCATTCTTGGTGGTAAGTTCTCATGCCAGGAGTCTTTGAGGGCTGAGTTAGCATACCTGAAGAGCAAGATGAATGCTGTTCAAGCACATTATGTTGAAGAGCCTTCTTTGACTTTGGGTGATCTTAAGTTTCCGTCCCTCCCTACCTCTTCTGATGGTGCCACTCGCTCTAATGGGATTGAGCCACGACCGCAAGCTATCTGAACTGACTCACAGGTGGAGAATATTGAAGAGCAACCCGCCAATCAAGACGAAGTTGTTCCCACGGCTACTGTTTGTGTTGAGATTGCTCAGGCTGCAACTGCTCAAGATGGGGTCGCTTCCGAGGCTGAGGCTCAGGATCTTGATGCGGCTCTTGCTAACACTTAATTTGACCCTCTCTCTTTTATTGCTTCAGAATTTTTTGTTGAAAACTCTTTACTTTACCATTGTTATCTTTTGCTATTAGCTTTAATCTTTGTCTAATTAAGTTGGATTATATTTTGTTTCGGTTATTCTGGCTTAATAGTTTTTCTGGCGAATTCAACGGCTTATACTCGTGTTATTTTTTATCGTTGTTATTTTTATTGTGGCTTGATTTGACTGAGTCGGACAAACTACGTACCCTTTTGAGGATCAAGCCTTTAGCAGTTTAATTGTTTTGCCATTGGTTAAGCGTAGAACTTCTTCAAGTTCATTACGTTCCATGGTTTTAGCTCGGCTTTTCTGGTTTCAGCATCTTTTAGCCAGTAACCACTTGCTATGACCTCGTCAATAACATAAGGTCCTTCTCAACTAGTGCCTAGTTTCCCGGTATTGAGTTCTCGTGTGTTTTGGAATACCTTCCGTAGTACAAGGTCTCCTGACTTAAACCTTCGTGGTTTGGTTCTAGAATTGTAAAACCGGTCTATTGTATGTTAGTAATTTTGCATTTGGATCAATGCCTGATCCCTTCTGTCGTCGATTAGATCTATATTGTTAGCAGTGAGATGTTCGTTTTGATCGCTGTTTTCTGGAGAGAGCTCGCGTCTGAGGCTTGGTACCAAGACTTCCACCGGAACCATAACTTCAATTCCATATGCTAGAGAGAAAGGCGTCTCGTGAGTTGCTCATTTTGGGGTAATCTAGTAGGCTCATAATACGCCGTTTAGCTCGCTAGACCATTGGGATTTCTTGGCCGTAAGCCTTTTCTTGATATTATTTAGGATTGTCTTATTTATTTCCTCAGCGAGTCCATTTCCTTACGGATACCTCGGCATCGAGGTTTTAAGACGTATATGCCAAGTATCACTGAGAGCTTGGACCTTTTGGGAAGTCAGGTTAGTTCTGTTATCGGTTATAATTTATGCGGGTAGCCCATACCTATAGATTACGTTTTTCCACAGAAAATCTTTAACTTTGTTTCCTGTTATTTGTTGGTACACTTCAGCCACTACCCATTTTGTGAAATAGTCTATTACGACCAATACAAACCGAAGTCTTTGCCTTCGTGATGGTTCGAAAGGGCCTATTAAATATATCACCCATCTCATGAAGGGGTATGGAATCAAAGTTCTCCACAGCTCTTCGCTTGGGATGTGAATTGTAGGGGCATGTTTTTCGTATTTTTTGCACCTATGGGAGTAGTTGTTACTATCGCTGAACATCGTTGGCCAATAATAGCCTTGGCGTTTAATTTTTAGCGCAAGAGCTCATCCACCAGTATGGCTTCCGCACCTACCTCTATGGACCTCAGCCATCAGTCGCATTCTCTCGTCGTGCCAATCGGGGTAAGGTCCTGCGCATAAGAAGTCAGGTCTAGCCGGACTTTTTTTGTATAATCCCTCACCAACAAACAAAAGTTCGCACTTTTGATTTTCAATATCCTGGCTTGCCAATTTTCGTCTGGTTTTTCTTTGTATTTAATGTAATAGATAATCGGAATCCTTAAATCTTCGGCATTGAAAATTTGTAAATCTTCTTTGTGAGAGTTGGTTTCATCATTGTCGTCGTTTCCGATTACCATTACAAGGTTCTCGGTTTTGATACTTGACCTCCCAAGGTACCCAACAGGGATCACCCTCTTAACTAGGGGTTTACTAGTTGAAGCGAGTGCAGCAAGTGCATCCGCAGCCAAATTCTCAGTTCGTGGGATATGAACAAGCACGAATTTCTCGAACTTCTGTATCTCGTCACAGACTAATTTGTGGAACGCGACCATCTTCTCGTGTTTTGCTTCTTACGCGCCTTGAACATGACTCGTAACGAGTTGTGAATCATTGTGGGCTAAGATGTCAGTTACTCCCAAGCTAACTGCCAATTTTAGCCCAGCATGTATTGCCTCGTACTCCGCCTCGTTATTTGACGCATCGTAGCCAAGCTGGCAAGAGTGTTCGATCAAGTCACCTTGCGGCAAAATCAACTTTACTCCAAATCCAGCTCCTGACCTTGACGAAAAGCTTCAAAGTGGTATTCGGAGGTTCCTCCCCCTTGTTTGGTTGCACGAACTCAACTAGAAAATCCACTAATACTTGCGATTTCACACTTGTTTTAATTTTGTACTCGATATCGTATTCGCTCAGCTCGATGGCCCACTTAGCGAGTCTCCCCGACTGGCTAGGGCTATGAATTATCGATCGTAGATGTTGCGAGGTCATTACGATAATTGTGTGGGATTGAAAGTAAGGCTGTAGCTTACGAGCCGAAGTAATTAGGGCTTGAGCTAACTTTTCCATTGCCGGGTAGCGCAACTCAGCATCTGCCAAAGTCTTACTTATGTAATAAATTGGATTTTGGTCATTTCGTTTTTCACGAACTAGAACTCCGCTTACCACAAAGTCAGACATTGCGAGGTATAAATACAGCTCTTCTCCCTCGACGGGCTTCGCTAATACCGGTGGTTGGGAGAGGTATTGCTGAAACTTGATAAAAGCCTTTTCGCATTCCTAATCCCATTCGAATTTTTTGTTTCCTTCTAGGAGTTTATAAAAAGGGAGACATTTGTCGGTAGCTTTCGAGATGAAGCGATTCAGGGCTGCTATACGGCCTGTCAAACACTGCACCTCCTGCTTATTTTTGAGCGAGGGCATTCTTACAAATGCCTCGATTTGTTTTGGGTTTGCCTCGATTCCTCTTTCCGTTACGAGGTAACCAAGGAATTCTCCCGACTTGACTCCGAAGGAGCATTTTGCTGGGTTTAGGTTCATATTATATTTATTTAATATGTCGAAGAAGACTCGTAGCTGTGCCACGTGATCCGCTGCACGCTTGGATTTGACCAACATATCGTCGATGTAGACTTCCATCGACTCGCCAACTTGCATCGCGAACGTTTTGTTTACGAGCCTCCGATATGTTGCTCCATTATTTTTTAATTTGAATGACATTACCTATAACAATAAGTTCTTCGTTCATTATGAACACTATCTTCTCCTTGTCGTCCAAATTCATCAAAATCTAGTTATACCCAGAGAAAGCGTCTATGAGGGATAATAGCTCGTGTTCAGCCGTTACTTTGACCAATCGGTCGATATGCGGTAGTGTATAGCTATCCTTGCGGCATGCCTTGTTTAAGTCTGTGAAATCTACACAAGTCCTCTAATTTCCGTACTTCTTTTTCACAATAATTGGATTGGCTAGCCATTCTGGGTATTTAACTTCGTGAATTGACCCGTTTTTGAGCAACTTCGCTACCTTGTCCCGAACAACCTTTGCTTTCTTAGGCCGAGTTTCGCCTTTTTTGCTTGACTGGTTTGAATGTTGGGTCAACATTCAGTTCATGTGAAGTGATCGAAAGATCAATTCCTGGCATATCCTCTGCCGACCAAGCGAAGGTTTAAGTGTTTTGCTAGAGAAAGCTAATAAGCTCCTCGCGGGTATCGGGCTCTAGTTCGGTTCCGATATTTACCATTTTATTCGGGTCGTTCGGGTCGATAAATATGGGTTTGACCTGAGAGACATGCGGCGTCTTTATATCGGCTATGTCCCTTATTTGGTGGGATTCCTCCTAAGAAACCGTATCTATCTCTAATTGCTACAAGGATTTTGTTGTTTTTAGCTGGCGATGACCTTCCCTGTAGCATCCCCTTGCTGCCTTTTGGTTACCACTGACGGTTCCTATTTCCCCGTTCTCCTTTGGGAACTTAACATATTGATGATAAATCGATGCAATCGCTTTCATCAAATAGATCCTAGGTCTTCCCAGAATCACGTTATACGGGGGCGGTTTGTCAATAATAACGAAACTTAATATCTTACGAACTTCGTCCGCAATAACTGGGAGTGCGATGGTCCCAAGGGACATTGAGGTTTCTCTAGCAAAACCAGTCAACGTCATTTTTTCTCCTCCGAGCTCATTTAGGCCGAACCTCATCCTCCTGAAGGCATCATAAAATAGGAGGTCAACTTGACTTCCCATGTTAATCATTACGTGACGTAATTCGAATCCTCCAACATCTAGAGTTAAAACGAGAGTTTCATCATGGGGTTTATTGAGTGATAAAGTTTTCATTTTCTTTAAATGTTATCGAATGGTCCGGCTGGAACATCGGAGATGGTACCGAATTCTCCTGTATTTCAACTCTCCTTTGGTGAGCTTTTATTGAGTTTATTGTGTCATGAAACAGATTGGATCCCCCAAATATATAATCAATTCTGGTTTTTTGCGATTAGGGACTGGGTGAGTCAGGCTTATCAAGCTTTGAATCGTTATCCGATTTCTCCGGACTCCGTTCTCGCTTTTTTCCTTCATTTTTGTTTTTCCAGTCTTTCTTCATTCCGTCTCTCCATTTGCCTTGTTCCTTTAACCACTTTACAACCTTGCATTCTTGAAAGAATGTGTTTTGGCCTGGTCGTATTCGCAGAACTTCCCCGTGTCTTTTCCCCCTTCTTTTGGCGGCTGGAATTCCCAACCGCATAAGAATGCTTTCCCGCACTGGGTTATGTCTACTTTTGTTCGAGACGGTTTTTACCTCTTTACCATCAGGTCACTTGAATTTTTGCAGGGAATCTTCCCAAATTGCAAAATTTGTGGCTCGGTGCAGCGCGTCACCCAGGGTATTTGGTGGTCGGACTGTCAAGTCTTGGCAATATGCGCCAGACTGCCAAATACCTCGTTGATGTGCAACTAGGGCCATTTCATCCGACACATCGGCGCATCTAACCTTCATGTCCTTGAATAGGGCAATATAGTCCCACAGTGGCTCGAACTTCTGTTGAACTGGATTTAGCAACGTGTTGAAGTTCAGCTTATTTTTGATGAATATCGAATAATGTTTCAAGAAAGCTTCAACAAGCTGTTCGAATCCATCAATTGAATTTGGTGGAAGACTGGAGAACCAATCCAGAGCGGCCCCAGCTAGATTTTCAGAGAGGAATCTGCAGTTACCGGCATTTTTTTCCCTCCTTCGAGATGGGAGCGATCAACCGCCATTCGAAAGGTTTTTAAATGTGATACTGGCTCCGAGCTTCCAGAATACACCAGGAATTTTATCTTTCCCACATCTAGGATATGGGTATCTGTCACTCTTCGAGTGAATGGGGTAAAACGCGTCTGCTCGATTACCCGATTAATTTTAGGTGTCGACGTCGTTGCTTTATGCAATTGTGATTTCATAATATCTTGCTCCGCTAGGTTATGGAGTACCATTTCGCGGAGCTCATTGACATCGGCATCATTTTACTTGAGTGGCTCAGGAGCTCGTTGATGGGATCCTTGTGCGGTTCCTGATATGAGGGATTGGAATTACTCCTCCGCATGAGCTAACTGTTCCTTAATCTACAAATTTCTTCGTCATTTGGGCCAACTCGATTTGCAGGTCGAACTTGTGTCTCTAACCTCTGACGAGTTGAGCTATCTACACTCGGTTTTGGCACTTCCCGAGGTTTATTCTGCCCAGAGCTGCCGATGGGAGTTGTACTTGCATTTCTGGCTTGCGACCCCAACTCGAGTGGGTCTGACCATGTTACCCTATGTTGAGGCGGAGAAGAGGGGGAAGTGGATCTAAGGATACTTCGAGGGGAGCCTGTTACAGGCGATCTCACCTCAGCGGGAGAATCGACTCCTTGATCAAATTGTATTATTCGGCAGTATCCCTTGTAATTGTATTATTTGGTAGTATCCCTTGTAATTGTATTATTTGCCGCCGGAGCTCTTATTCTCTTTGATCAAATTGGATCATGAGCTCCTGATTTCTCACCTAGGTTTGGCGATTTTGTTCCTTTAAGGCTATGACACTTTCAGTCAAATCCGTGATACGGCAGTTTTGACGTTGATACGTCACAAGCGCTTCCTGCTCTGTGGCAGTCAAGTTCGTAGCTGAGCTTGTCGACTCATTACGAATTGGATTGGGGACTAGGTCCCCTTGAGGACTCAGGGATCGAGACGGATCTGGAGCGTCCGGGTCGGATTCTCTCATACCTTACCTCGTTAGTCATAGGTGGGATCTGACCCTTCTTCAGAAGGCTCCACGGTGGGCGCCAAATTGATAATGTTAAATCAACCAACCAAGTTTCTGTGAGCTAACAGATGCAAGACATGAGACAATTATCTTTTATGGATCCGGAGATTTGAAATGAGATCAAAGCAGGACACTTTTACAATCGACTCTCTGATAACTCTCTAAGCTATTCGAGGGTTTTTTTTGCCTCTCCTTTTGCGTCTAACTCACTTCGCTTTTATAGCTCCATGTCTTCCTCTTTCGGTTCTCTTTTCTTCTCCGAGCTTTCCGGATTCTGTTACCAGCTTCTTCCCTATTATTTCGGCTCCACTACCAGCTCACGGCCTAGCGTTGTTAGGTTGGGCTTAGTTCGCGGTCTAATCGATGGTCCATTATCAATTGCAGGTTAAGCGAGTTACACAGCTTATTGGGCCGAGCTATCGAGGCCTAGTATCAATATATATTTTTACAGTTTATAATTTTGAAATTTATATCGATGTAGTTGCGTAATATGCAAAATAAGAAATTTGGGATATGGAAAATATGGTATATTAATATCAAATATGAGATTGTAAATAATTTGCTAGTCTCATTCTGGTATTGATCACAAATTAATGACGAAAAGACAGCATATTAACTAACAAATGTAAATTATAATATAAGCCGATTTTAAGGGGTTTATATAATTCTAAACTTCACGAGTAGAGCACGGTTGGTGAGAAACAGAGAGTCATCTCAAAGATCTCCCATCTTTCAATCGTTTTCTCTTTTGATTCTTAATTTGATAGTATGTTACTTTGTTTTACAAATTATAAAAGTAGACCTAACTAATTTCACTTTTAGGTTGATTGTAGAATAATATTATATATTAATGAAATTAACTCTGCACTTAGATCATGACTAACGGAAAATAGAACTAAAAGTCGTGGTCAGAGATCTGATTAAGAACTCACTTACTTTTTTAAAAATTTATTTTAACAATCAACTTCGAGACATTCTTGCGTGATTTTTGGCTTTTAATGTTTTGATTGTGTTTTTGTTTGTTAGTATAATCAGCAATTATGACATTTTCCTAATCTAATGGTTGTGTTTTCTCTAGTGGATATGGCACCAAAATGACCAATAATTGAACACTATTTCTTTTTTTTTTTCCAACAATTGGATCGACAAGGTTCGATCCATAGCATAGCCCAACCCTTAAAATTCCTATTTAATCTAGCAACTGCGTAGAGGGGAGGAATCGAACCCTAGATGCCATAGTCATTAGCTGGATCATCCTAACCACCAGACTGAGAGGAACTCGGCAATTGAACACTATTTCTTTGTTTATTAGAATAAAAGATCATCTATTTAAATGAAAAAATAAAACAAAAAAAATACAATCCATGTAATTGTTTCTGGACAAAGCCAATAACTGAGTAAAAAAGTGGTTAAATATTCAAAATTATAAAATTTTATTGGAGTTTTGATATTAGAAAATCGTATAATTTATTAGGGATATTGAGATATTCTAAAAACGTATTAGCGTTTCTAACATTAGTGTATGCTATATAATACCTTGTATATATCAATAACAATCAACAAATTCTATTCTAAACCTAGATTTCATATGTATAATAGGAAAAGATCTTAAACCATAGTTTTTCTTTCGTTATTACCTTCTACGTCGTTCTCTCTTTCATCTATACCTTTTGATATCTCTTTGATTTCGAGCTTCTACAAGTCTTCTTCAATCATTTTATAATCTTCAACAATGGTTTCTCCTCCACAACAAACCACTACAGTGATCACTACATCTCCTTACTTTCTCTCCACATCTAATCATCCTCACCATGTTCTAACTCCGTTTTTGCTCACAGAGCATCTAATTACGAGAAATGGGCAAAGTTAGCTTGAAACAATCTTCAGGCTAAGCATAAATTGGATTTCGTTGATGGCTCTCTACAAAAACCATCAAGCGATTCCTCTGATCATTCTCGATGGATATAAACCAACTCGATGCTTGTTGGTTGGTTGTACTCGAGTCTCGATCTTCAAAAGGCTATCTCCTTTGTTGATAATTCCAAGCTTCTCCGGGATAATCTCAAAACCTGATATTCCATCGACAAAGCTTATAGGGTTCATCAACTCAAAGCTTCTCTTGCAAGCTGTACCCAAGGTTGATTGAACGTAGACTGCTTTGGGAAACTAAAGATCATATGGGATGATTTAGATGGTTTTGAACCGCCTTTCAACTGTTGTTGTAATAGTTCTTCTTGTCCGCAGATGCTCAAGAAATTTCAACGCCGCATGCATGAACGTATTCATAGAACTAATCTACTCAACCGCTTGAATCAGGATGCTACTCTCACTCTTG
The DNA here is from genome assembly GCA_900406405.1 of Lepidium africanum. Lineage (NCBI taxonomy): Eukaryota > Viridiplantae > Streptophyta > Magnoliopsida > Brassicales > Brassicaceae > Lepidium > Lepidium africanum. The sequence continues at coordinate 19,312 of OVAX01001506.1, read as the reverse complement.
ATCAAGTCTACTCTGAAGTAATTTTTGAAGAACGTCCTCTCACTGTTGCACGAAGTAAGGAAGAGCGCCTTGATGCAGTAAGATTTGCCGTTCCTAGTGGTGTTCAAGCTATTGCTTCTGTAACTCGATCTCCTTCATCTGGTCTCTGTACTCACTTTGATCATCAAAATCATAGTGTTGATACATGCTTTCTACTTCACGGATTACCTGAATGGTGGATTTGAAAGCATGGAGACCCTGCTCGTCGCAATGACTTTACTTGTGGTCATGGTAAAAGTTCTACTAGAGTAAGGGGTCACGGTCGTGGTCTTTCCGTTCGCGCCAACAATGCTCAAGCTCGAGGAAATCCACTGGAGCAGTCAGAAATTTTGGATGTAAAAAAAGAGACCTAGTATGCTATCATCAATCTCCTAAAATCTGACTCTCCTAGCAAAGAGAAATTGTCCGGTAAGACTGATTGTGTAGATTTCTTACTTTATTCTAGCACTTTCCATCACATGTCTGGTGATCTTGATTTACTCACTGATGTTTATGATATTCCTTAGAGTGTGATTGTTTTAACTAATGGCAAACACACCTATGCAAATCGTGAAGGATCTCTAGTATTCGCAAATAATATTATACTTCATCGTGTTTTACTTATTGATGATTTGTTCTGCACACTCATCTCTCTTGCTCATCTTCTCCGTAATTTCTCTTGCTTTGCTATTTTCACTGACAAACTTTGCTTAATACAGGACCGCACTATGAATATAGTGATTAGAGCAGGTGAAGAGAGATGGGTTTTATTTGGTTGTGGATGATTTGTTCTGAACACTCATCTCTCTTGCTCATCTTCTCCGTTGTCTCTCTTGTTTTGCTATTTTCACTGACAAACTTTGCTTAATACATGACCGCACTACGAAGAGGGTGATTAGAGTAGGTGAAGACTGAAGAGAGATGGGGTTTATCATTTCCAAGGACCAGTTCAGCTTCTACACATCGTGTCTCCACTTCATCAATGAAGACACTGTGGCATTACCCTTTGGGAGATCCGTCCAAAAAAGTTTTGTATACCGTTTTATCTACTTTAGATGGTTTTGATTCTTTCGCTAGTGATTTAAAGGAATTTTTGACATTTTTTTAAAAGTAAAACAAACTCGGACACCTTTTCCCGGAGAATTCTAATAAAGCCGATAAATTTTTTTCTTTAATTCACTATGATGTCTGGGTCTTTACCGACTAGCTTCTTCCTGTGGAGCACATTATTTACTAACCATTGTAAATGATCATTCTCATGTTGTGTGGACTCATTTACTTGTTGATAAGAGTGAAGTCGTTGTGGTTCTCAAACACTTCCTGAAAATGGTCAAGCGCCAATTCAAAAAGATGTCAAAATAATTCGTAATGACAATCGTAGTGAGTTTCTCTGTAATGAAACAATTCTTTTTTGACAATGGAATCACACATCAAACTTCTTGTGTCTATAAACCATATCAAAACAGTCGTGTAGAACGCAAGCCTCGTCACATCCTCAACAGGGAGAGAGTGTGCTTACTACCACATATCTCATCAATCAGAGCCAAATCCTATTCTCGACAATAAATCTCTATACAAGATTGTACACTCTTCTATGCCAATTTATGATCATCTCCATGTCTTTGGTAGCTTATGCTTTGCCAAAAAGCTTAGTGCAAATCATCAAGTTTCAAACTAGAAGTCGAAAATGCATCTTTGTTGGGTACTCTCCTTCTTAGAAAGGATGACGTGTCTATGATCTTGAAACTTCTTATGTTTTTGTCTCCCGAGATGTGGTATTTAACGAGAAAGAATTTCCTTACAATGAGTCTATTCCTGCTGTGATTCCACTTTCTCCAATTCTGCCGTTACAATAGTTTCAGAGGATATTGTTATGGTTAATCCACCAATCTCTCCGATCACTGAAGATATGGGGAGGTCTTCTACTACTCTGGTTGACGAAGATAACACTTCTCAACCTCCGCATGACCTTGGCACTGAACCACTTGGTCGTGGTTTGCAGAACAAACGACCTTCATTTATTCTTTAAGCTTATGTGACTAATGCTGCACGTTGTGAGACAAACCATGTCTCTCTCTCTACTTACTCTTCTCTATCATCTTCATGTATGTGTTCACATCCTTTAGCAAATTTTTTGTCTAGTGACAAGTTCTTCAAATCTCATCAGATATTCCTTGTTGCACTTGATATGATGGATGAACCTGTTACTTATAAGCAAGGAGTTCGTCTCAAGGAATGGTGTGATGCTATGAGTAAAAAGGTCACAAATCTTGAGGAAAATGGGACTTGGACTCTCGTACCTCTACCTCGCGGATGTAAAGCACTTGGCTCGAAGTGGGTTTATCATATCAAGTTCAGTTATGATGGTTTTGTTGAGAGATACAAAGCTCGTCTTATTGCTTTTGGTAATCATCAAAAGGAAGGTGTTGATTTTTCAGATACATTTGCACATGTGGTTAAGATGCAACAATTCTCATTCTTCTCAAAGTATCCGCGGTCAAAAGCTGGGAACTTCATCAAATGGACATGCACAATGCTTTCTTACACGGTAACATTGATGAGGAAATCTACATGAAGCCTCCATCATGTTTCACACATCCGATCCTAATTTGGGTTGTAAGTTTAAAAAGTCAGTTTATGGTCTTCGTTAAGCAAAAAAATGTTGGTTTTTGAAATTTTCTACTGCCTTGTTGGATTACAGTTTCACACAGTCTATCATAGACTATTCTTTCTTTGCATACAATGTCGATGGTGTTATTCTATATGTACTAATGTACGTTGATGATTTGATAATATGTGGCAACAATCCCTCGATCATTGCTGAATTCAAGAGTTATTGAGTGAATGTTCCAAGATGAAGGATTTGGGTCCCCGCGGTATTGAAGTTGTAAGAAGTTTTGAAGGCATCTCTGTTTCTCAACCGAAATATTGTTTGGACATCATAGATGAATTGGCCTTCTAGAATCCAACCCCGTTGACACTCCTCTTGTTCAACACAATAATCTCGCAAAGTCTACTAGTCCACCGTGTGATCATCCATCTCAGTCTCATCGATTGGTTGGTCATTTGGTGTACCTCACACATACGAGACCAAACATCACCTACACAGTTAGTTTCCTTGCCCAGTTCATGCAAACACCCCTTGTTGATCATTGGGAAGCTGCTATTCCTCTAGTTTAGTATCTCAAGTCATCGCCTTGTCAAAGTATTATTCTATCTTCTGAAAGCTCCCTCTAGGTTACATCATACTGTGATTCTGATTTCAATACTTGTCTAGTCACATGAAAATTTATTACTGGTATTTGGTCATGCTTGGATCTTCACCGATTCGCTGGAAGTCGAAGAAACAATCTTGTGTTTCTCTTTCTTCTGCAGAAGTAGAGTATTGCGCAATGACAATGACAACAACCGAATTACTATGTGTCAAGGAGGTTCTTCATCACATTGGTATTAATCACAATCAACCCATGAGTCTTGTTTGTGATAGTCAAGCTACACTTCATATCGCATCTAATTCAGTCTTCCATGAAAGAACCAAACACATTGAGAGTGATTATCATTTTATTCGAGATGAAATTACAGCTGGAACAATTTCGACTTTTTATGTACCAACACTTGAGCAACCAGCCAATATCTTCACCAAAACTTTAGGTCGTGATCAGTTTCTACACTTACGATCCAACCTGATCGTTCTTAACTTACACACTCCATCTTTTGGGGAAATATTAAGGATATAAAAATATTCCATATACCTTTGTTAATATCTAAAAATGTATTACTGTTTTTAACCTTAGCTTGTACTATATAATACGTTGTATACATCAATAGCAATTAACAAATTCTATTCTAAACCTAGATTTCATATAATTATTTCCGATAAAGTTTAAGATTTAGTAGGCTTATATCATAGGTTCGATCTTGTCACTATCCAATTACGAACAAAATTCCCCTATATTGAATCACAAATTTAGTCTATCTTTGAAGCAATTATATATGGATTAAACCGATTTAATGAAGTACGTAGTACATTTTATATATAAGAGATATAAAATTTTGTAAAATAGTGTACATGTTATAATTTTTTGTTTTTCTTTTTGTGGTCAAAATATACAGTTTATAAATTTAAGCTGTCTTTTATATTGGCTTGAATATTTGTATACTCCGAGACTATCAATTAATACATGCAATTAGTTTAAACGTTTTTTTTTGGTAAAGTATAATTAGAAACTTATTTCTTATTATGTGCGAGAGGAATTAAAGCCGAAGTTAACTAAGACTTTTGTGTGTCAAGGGGCCCATGTTTGTGTTGTTTCACGTGTAAAGAAGTCAATTTGACTAATTAGTCTGTATTAATTAACATTTAATTACAAGACATAATCTTGTCACTCTCATTTCATTTGCTTTTTTCCTTGGAAAAATGTCACCAAAATCATATCTTATCTTTACGATTTTTGTTTTCTTTTTTTTTTTTTCTTTCTACAAACTCGAAACTACTTTGGTTATTTGTTTTTTTAATCCTAATTGAATTCATGACTTTCAATTATTTTTCGCACAATTCAAGCTGTCAATAGAATCATCAAAGTAAAAGAAACATAACTAATAATAAATCATATGATTTATGAACTTACAAATTCTATTATTTTCTCCTCAACAATTAGATTAAGAAAATTAATAGCTGATCAATAAGGGAGTGATTGGGAAGGACTGTGATTACTGTAGAAAACAAAAAGATTTGGAAAGCACCAAAATTATGCCAATCATGATTTATGTTTGATTTTGGCTTTCATTGCTATAGAATGCAAAAATGTAATTATGGTAAATTTTTTAGCTGTAAAAAGCCAAACTTCTATCGGGCTTTGCAAATATAAAATTAATTAGTTATTATATAATTAAATCGTAATTCACGGAATTGTATGAATGTGAAGTAAAAAAAAAAAAAGAAATAGCAAAAGAAAGAGTCAACGAAGGAGCACTATTGCAGTTTTCATTAGTATAGCACTAAAAGGTTTCTTATGTTATTTTCATTATTATGGCACCTCACTATTACTATTTATATTGTCTGTAATATTAGTTTGTATTTTTTTCTTGCATTAAGTTATTTAATCAAAAGTAAAAAACTATTTTATAATATGTTAAAAACTTTTAGATTTATTATATGTTACTATTAGATATTTTTATTTTATTTAAAACTTTATATCTAATATAAAATTTTCAGCATGTACATTTATTATTTTATTTAGAATATTATATGTCTATTATAAATTTACAACATATATATTGATTACTTTTAGATCATTATTATTTCTATATAAAATATTATATATCTATTCAAAAATAATTACTTTTAGATTTTTGTCATTTTGTTTAATATATTATACATTTATTATAAATGTTTGAAATTTTACCAATCAACCTTTCAATTTCAAAAACCAAAGTCATAAGTCTACAACCAAAACATATACAGCCAAAATTCTATAGAAAAAAAACTCAAAACTACAACCTTTACCAATCGAATCCTAAATCAAACTCTAAATTCTACTATACATAATCATATGATTACTTGAAATCAAATTCCAGTGGAAGATGCTGACATTAATTTAACCATTTGCACAAAAATGTTTCTCACCCCAAACCTTAAGCTTACAGTTATGATGTGTGAATGTTTTGAAGTGAATTATTTACTTTTGTTTCATGAATGTAAAGCCAAATGTTAAGTCTTTACTATCAAAAATTAAATATAACCTAATCCATGCATGTTGTTTGACCAAAAATAATATAAAAGTATAACATAATTGTATTTATGAAACTTGGAATAAATATAAAAAAAAGTGATTGGAAATGCGATTGCATTCCAATATTAATCTGTCATTGTCTCTAGCTTGTGGGAGCAGGTCCTTTGGACTGAGTCGGATTCGCATTTATTTTATTTTTCTTCACTCAAATAAATATTATTATATTCTCTTCTATATATAATAATTATTTGTATTGCATAATGCAATGCACATGATCTCGATGGTAAAATAAGGCTGGCTACTGAATATATCCATTTCCTGTTTATCTCCAGAGTCAAAATATTGTTTTCTGGTCTCCAATTTTTTAAAATTGTTTTCTGCTTATCTCCAGACTATGATTTTTAGATTTTGAGATAAATTTGCTATTTCACCAGTATGTTTTTATGCCATTCTTTGACCATTCGTATTCTAAAACTGATAGAACGAAGATATCATAATGGAAGAGAATAATAAATTTATATACCTTTATGTAGCATTTGAACATGACAATACGTAAAATAATGGATGAGAATGAAGTATCATTTATCGACAGAGAGACAAAATATATATTATCCAATTTTTTAAAAAGCTATGCTATATATTTCACCGTATATATACATTTTCATTTATTTATAATAAATGATATCTACTCTAACTATATAATAATTTATATCGACTATTTCAACCGGTTTGATATTTTTTTTGATTTCAGTAATCAATTATTAAAGTTCGATCTATAGCTTGAACCTTACTCCTAAATTTTTTTTTTAAGCTACCATAATGCAGTGGGTAGAAATCGAACCCTGGTGCTAAATCATTAGCTAGATCATCCTAACCACCAGACTGAAAACAATTCGGCATTACCGAACTTTTAAATATTTGTGGAATTACTGTATGAGAGTTGAAAAATGTTGTTATAAAATAAAAAAATAAAAACTAAAATTATTCATAACAAGTTTAAAGAAAAGATCTTATAGTTTCTCAAGCTCACTATTTGTGACTTCAAAGTCTAATAGACTCTTAAAGATGATATTCGGCAAGCTATACCAACTAACTTCTAAAGTCGTAAAAATCTTGTCTCTTTATATTTTTGTTTTGAAAGTCTTCTTAGTTCATTTATCAAAAACAAACGACGAAACAACGCTTTAAAACTCTACAATGTATGTAGTTATTAAAAAAATATGTGTATTATTTTTATATAAATACTATTTTAAGTAGAAGAAAGATGCCGAGTTTATGACTATGACATTTAGGTTCGATTCTTCTCCTCTACGCAGTTATTAGATTAAATAGAAATTTTAAGAGTTGGGATAGGCTATAGATTGAGTCTTGTCGATTCAATTGGTGATAAAAAAAAAGTAGAAGAAAGATCAAAGTAGCTCATATTTTTAAAGCCACTTTGTCGAGGAAAATAAAAAAATAAAAATTACGCCACTTTGTGGACACTTTAGGTATGTATAAATTAAGTGCCTTCTAGGGTATAGATTAATTATAAGTCTAAAAACAATATATAAAAAAGGGCACAAAGGGCATTTTTTAGTTTACAAGCAAAACAACTTCTCTTTAGTCTTCACTTCGTTTTCATTAGAGTCTTTTGTAAGAACAAAGAGCCACTTTCAATTTCAGAGATAAAAAACCTAGGGTTTTAATATTTTGATGAGATGAAGAAGAGACAAATGGTAATAAAGCAACAACAGAGAACTAGAAACTCCAATACATCTTCTTCTTGGACAACTTCTTCTTCACCTTCGTCGGAGATTAGTAACGTCCGTTACGTTGAATGTCAGAAGAATCACGCAGCTAATATCGGTGGTTACGCCGTTGATGGTTGCCGTGAGTTTATGGCGGCCGGAGTAGAAGGAAGTGCTGATGCTTTAAGATGTGCTGCTTGTGGTTGTCACCGGAATTTTCACCGGAAAGAAGTTGATACGGAGGTTGTTTGTGAGTATTCTCCACCTAATTAACGCTTGATTTTTCAAAGATCTCTTCTCTTTCTTAATTTGTCTTTGATTTGGTTTGGATTGATCTCGATTGATTTTTAAGAAGATGAATTTATTAGAAGATATTTGTATATGAATATTATTGATATGTGTATATCAACAGCTCACATATACTGCCCATCTATATGTAGTTATAAAATATCTTGTTGGTTTGACATATTGTACATTTTTGTTTGTGATGTAAACAATTTTTCTGTTTTACAAGTTTTGATTTTAGAGATTCTTAAAGTTTCAATAAGTCTGCTTCACTAAATTACACATGTGATACTATGCTTATTGGATCTAAACTAGATTTTTTTTTTGTCTAATCGAAACTCGAATTGTTTTTGGACAATGATAATTTTCTTTCTTTAATCACAAATTGATGTTAGGATCACGGTTCACAATAAAAAATAAAAAATATTAGATGTATTTGGAATTCTTCGTTCTTCTCTTTGAGATGATTATAATTGTATTGGAGGCCTCTTTATTAAAAAAAGAAAAAAGATTAAAACATCAGTATTCAAATACAAGTTCCAATACATGTGTGAGTAGCCCTTTTGTTTCTTTTCTTTGAATATCAAACAATTTGTAGTTTTACTCCAGAAAATCGTGTGCTCTTGTGCAATAGAGCTTTGAGATATGAATTGTGAATCAGGTCACTTGGGCCAAAAGTTATAAAATCTCGGATATGGAAGCTGAAATGTCTATAGAGTAATTATTTATATTGCTTTCCATTTAATTGTATATCTGGAAATTATGATAGTACACCTCATAACTATTGGTATACATTTTTCTGTTCACGGCAAATAATATTAAATTCTAGAACCAGATTATATGCAACATACTGGTAATAATATACTGTTTAAGTTGAAATGAATATGAGGATATTGATAGTACATATTGAATCTAATTCCAAATGTTTGGCTTCTTGAATCTAGTTCCATATATATATATATATTACGTGCGTATGAAAGCATGAGATTTCTTTGTTTAATAATGTAAGCAACTCCTTTTAAATCACAAAACGGCCCACATATCGAATCATGTTTTCTTATCGTTTAGGTTAATGGTTTTGTTAACTTGCTTTTTATAATATTTAGAATCAAAAGAAGATGCAGAAGCAACTACAATTAAATAAGTGTAAATCTATGGTCATGGGAAAAGATTTGGTTTTGTAATAAAAAATTGATGTATTGGCTACTTTTGCCATCTTCTAAGTGGCCACTTCGAATTTGTTGGAAAAGACCACTGTAGTATTTAAGTACTATTATTGATTGGAAACCAAAAAAGTTTTATACAATTGTTCCCAACTTTGAACTAGAGCATATTGTAATTTTCCATAAATCCATTGAATAATAGTCAATTTTTTTAATATGTATTGGCATATGTGACAGTGTGACACACACACACATAATTCATTTTCCCACTTATATTTTAAATCCAATCATAGTTACACAAATATCTAAAATCAAACTCCAAAAAATATGAGAATCAACTACTTAACCAAAAAAATTTTAAGTCAAATTTTAAATATGAAATGAAAATTTTACGTATTGTGAATATGTCTAAATATTTACGAATAATTATATTATGACTAGGCATACAATAACATAAAACAATGAACGGCGGAAACTAAAGAAAATTAAACCTAACTTCTTAATTGTGATATGTCTTGATCAAAAATCACATTCCCACAAAGTTTAATGATCGATAAACAGTTCAACACATGCCATACAAACCAAATCAATTTCCTGTTTTCGTCATTACACAAAATTTCCAATCATTTTCAAAATTTCCTGTTTATACACAAATCTATTTTCTTCTCTACCAGAAAGTTTATAAGACTAAAATAGAGAAATTAAACACTATAAATCAAAGTTTTGCAAAGTGTATGAAACTAAAACTCGGTCCATCTTTTCACAATTAGGTGGCATGTAATTGTCATGAGATGAGAGAGCTTGAAGTTGAAATCGGTGAAGGCCCATAATTGGCAAATCAATCGACAATCAAAAGCAATGATAATATATATATATATATATATATATATATTTTTTTTATAACAAGTCAAATTGGTTATATTTGGGTGAACAAATCTACATGTTTTGTTTTTGTTGTTGATTGGCCATTTTGTTTATGTGTAGCGTAAATAAGACCCAGTTACTAGTTAGTATCATTATTATCAAGGAATTATTTTTATTGTTGTTTGTTGTTTCTTCATATTAATTGTCCGGTTTGGAAAGGCCCATGGTACATGACATTTCTTTGTTTGATTTTCTTTTAAACAATTAGGGGTGTATTGAACCTTAAATTATAGATGATTGTGTATGGTTTTTTTTTTATATAACTCTAGTTGATTAATATTAAGAAAAGGCCAAAGCCAAATCTTCAAAGTTCATACAATGGGTAAGTCCAAAAGACTTCTAATTGACAACAAAAACCAAAAGCAAAATAACAACAAAAACAAAATAAGATAGAGATCAGCCTCAAAGCTGAGGCCCATAAACATGTAAAACTAGTAGAGAGCCGGCCACTAGTCCTCTTCATTCAGCCCAAACCCGGTTAGTCATGCATCTTGTCTTGTTCCTCTAATAGAGCCGCTACCTCCTCTGTTTCCATGCTTCTCTTACGCTTAATCGATGCACTTCATGGTTCTTCCAACTGGTTATAGTTGATCGGAGCTTCCGTTTCTTTAGTATTTTGCGGAAGCGTAGTCACATCCGAGATAAAATTTTTGCCGTTGTTCATTATGATATCATCCACCGTAATTGACGCTGTGGTGGTTGTTGTGGTTTCCGCAAAGTCCAATTCTATTGTAGGCGGAGGAGATGGAGGTTGCATTGCAAGGGACATGTTTTCAGATGAAGGATTGGTGTCTGACCCAGTGTTATTATGTACATCCTCTGAAAACAGATTGACAAGGTAATTTGAGGGTTGCAGGATGTAGGTGCAGAAGCATGTGTTGTGAGTGAGCTTCTGACAAGTAAAACAAAAATGAGATATCATCTTGAAGTGAAATTCAACTTGAAACATGTCGCCATTCTCACAGTAACCACTCTGAGAAACTTCATCCAATTCTCGTACTTGAATTTTATCTTTGCTCTGATTGAGAATGGTGTAGTGGTCGCTCCTTCATGAAGGTCCACTTCAATAACCTCCCCAAGTGTGCTGGCAATGGGAGTGATCGCATCCAAAGATGCGTATTGCATAGGTAAGTTAGTGATTTGGACCCACAGAGGCACCGTAGAGAGGAAGTATGGTTCTGGATGATCTTCCGATTTGGCTAAAGCTACCAGCCAACCATTGTAAAGGACATGTTGTATCTTCAATATGACGTTAAGGTCCTCATCAGAGTCAATGAAGAACTGGGCGAAGTCTTTGTCTATCATCCTCCCTCTCACAGACTTTTGATGGTTCCAGTAGTGTGGCAGGTTTTCCACCATCTCTTGAGTACACTGTTCCCAACAGTTAAGTGGTTTGGCCACCAGACTTCTTCTGTTCTTCACTTGTGTAGCAGTGTAGACATGAGAGCCTAAGAATATGCTAGGGTCGTTGTCTCCGAGATGAAATTGACTCCTGAGGGCTCGCTGTAAGTTGGGATTCATCTTTGTTTGTCGTGAGGTTGAACGATGAAAGAGCTTAACCAAGATGGCACTATAAATAGCATAGTCTTTGTCTGTTCAAATACCCTCCAATTGTATAAGTGGTGGCTAATAATGATTGTCTTGGAAGTAGTTTAGAGTCATGCAGCGAAGCATGATTTGGTTGTTAATGCAAGACCAATATGCCTATGAGATTCTCGGCTTACAGAGCAAACATCTTTGCAGGGATTGGTCCAAAAGAGTCTGGAGTTACACGTGGCTAGGTGCAAAGATTAAACATAAGCTGTAATGGAGATAATCACCATTAACCCAAGAACTAGATCATAGGTTTAGGGCATAAAGTGGAATAATTATTAGAGGAGTAGGCTAAAAAAGGTTTATCATTACTTCTGTAATCCTTTGTGTCAAGAGGCTACCCCTGATATTCCGCTTCACGAGATACACATGAACAAAGGAGGAAACTTAATCGTACTTTGTTAAGTGTGGATATGAGGATTTAAAACCTATGGGCCGAATGTTCAAAGGTGACTCAAATTTCCATTAAGCCTATATCTGTATAGATAGAATAAGCTAGGGAGGTCAAATTCACCTCATAAAGATGGTTCAATGGATGGCCTTCGACGTTTGTTCCAGACTGACTTATAGTAGATTCTACGTTTCTCCTCGTGGTGCTCCATTATTGTAGGTATAGGCTCTTTTTCCTTCTGTGCACTTTTATCCCTTTTTGATACTGTTATCCAGGCTTTCATCTCACATTGAGCTTCTATCACCATATCTGGAAGGTCTCTCCGGTGTTGTTGGATGGTAACTTGGTTCTCATTCTTCCATATATACCACATGAGCTAGGGAAAAAAAATCTTGAATCTCCTTTGGTAAGTTTGGGTTGGAGTTGAGATTCATAAACAATGTCAGGTTGTGTAGTATAGAAGTAGTTTAGAATCCATTCCATGGTATCGGGATCCTTGAGATTGCCCACATTTGCCGAGCAGGGTAACAATGGAACATGGTGTGTGCAATAGTTTCACTGTGGAAACCACATACTTCACAATCTCCGTCCCTTTCCACCCTTCTTGATTTCAATCTATCTCTAACTGCCAAAGCTTGTAATATCATTTTCCAGAGGAAGAGTTTTATCTTTGGTGGGATATTTTTCTTCCACACCAATTTTTTTTAACCTGTTTTTCTCGAATTCAATCCCAAGATTTCTTGTCGATGTCGTGTCTGTCTTGTTGAGTAACCAATTTCCACTTTTTACTGAATACTCACCTGAAGTATTATATCCCGAAAACCAAGAATCTTTGACAGAGGGATTTGGAGGGAAAACCTTAATTCTCTCAACATCCGTGTGATGAAATAGCTTCTGCAATTTGTCTAGATTCCAGCTTCTTCAACTAATTAAGTTTGATACCTTTAGGCAGACATCATAACATAGGCTTTTGCTTATCGGAGGTCTTGATAGCTGATGAAAAACCCACTTGGTAGACTAGACATAAGTATCTCTTCCATCTCGAATACTTCATACAACTCCTTTTTCCAGAAGTGCTCTTCCATGCATTATGATTTCCAAGCATATGATGTTTTCTGGCTAGAGGTACAATCCATGAATTCAGAAGTTGGAAAATACTTTCCTTTTAAGGCTTTGGACAGTAGTGAACCGGGGTAGTGTAGAATTCTCTAGGCTTATTTGGTAAGGAAAGCCTGATTCGATGTCCTTGAATCCAAGGCCTCCATTTGTTTTTGGCTTACACAATTTTTCCCATGATATCCATGCAATCTTCTTATGTTGTTGAGAATTACTTCACTAGTAGTTCCTTACAACACTTGTGATCCTCTTGGTCTATATTCTTGTGAGTTTGAAGCAAGTCATTGCATACACCGGAAAGGCTTGCACTATTAATTTAATTAGTATTTCTTTGCTACTCAAGGACAGATTTCTAGAAAACTAGTTGTTCGTTCTGTCTATCAGTTTGTACATGATGAATGATAGCATAATAGTTTTCTTTTGGCTAAAACATTCAGGTAATCCCAGGTATTTCTCCATCCCTCCAATATTGGATATGCCTAATATGTTCTGCACTAATTCAATGGTAGGTTCCTCCACTGACTTCCCAAACATAATAGATGATTTATCGAAGTTTATTCTCTAACCTGATGCCTGTTCATATAGAGATAGATATTCTTTAATTTTTTCAGCTGCATCTTCGTTGGCTTTACAAATAAATAAGTTGTCGTCTGCATAGAGTAACTACTGGATAGAGGGACCATTCTTGCCAAATTTTATCCCTGAGAGCCTATGTTGTCGTTCAGCTTTTGTCATAGCATTAATAAGCCATTATGTGCAAAGTATAAAGATGTATGGAGAAACGGATCGCCTTGTCGGATGCCTCTTTGTGAACTCACCAAACCATGGATGCTACCATTCATGATGACCGAGTATGAGACCGATGTGATGCAGCTCATTATGAGCTCAATCCAATCTCTGTGAAATCTTAAGTAAGCTAGAGTCTTCTCAATGAAAGTCCACTATAGTCTGTTGTAGGCTTTGGACATGTCGCTTTTGATTGCCATGTATTTGCCTTGACCCTTACTGTTTGTCTACAGGTTATGCATGATTTCATGGGCAAGTAAGATGTTGTCTAAACTGAGTCTGCCCTTGGTGAATGCGCTTTGTGTCTCTGAAATGATATGATTGAGGAAGGGTTGTAATCCGCCTAGTAATAATCTTGGATATTATTTTATATGAAACTGAACAAAAACGTATTGGTCTAAAATCCACCATGTCTGAGGCGTCATGCTTTTTTTGAATGAGGCTTATGTGTGTATAATTCCACTCATTTGGGATCCTTTTGGAGTTAAAAATATGTTTCACTTTTTGGCAGACCTCTTTTGAAATTAGATGCCAGTATCTTTGGAAGAAGATTACCGTCATACCATCCGGGCCAGGCGCACTTTCTCCTATAATGCTAAAGACTACATCCTTGATCTCTGTGACGGTAACTTCCTTAAGCAATGCATTGTTCATGTCCATAGTGACTTTGGCTTCAACACCTGTTAGCAGTTGTTCGATGTTAGTTGGATGAAAGGTCTGGAAGAGATTCCTAAAATAATATGCAGTTATTGTTCCTTTGGAGCCCTCCTTATACTGGTTCAGACTATTAGCATCCTTGAGGGTAAGTATTTTGTTCTTTAATCTTCTATACTTCATACAGTTGTGAAAGTATTTGGTGTTTATGTCTCCATTTCTTAGCCATTTCTCCTTGGATTTTTGTTTCCTGGAAAAGTTCTTCCTCCATCAAATCCTCCTCAAGCTTGGTTTTCAGGAATGTTATTTGTTGATCATCTGGACTTTGTTTTTTCATTTCAAAGTCTAATCTTGAGCTGATTTTATTGATGTTTGATGCTGAGTTGTGATGGCCTTGTGACTTCTAAATGGAGATCCTTTTCCTTGTCTTTGCAATCTTGTTCATGAGTGTGGAATTAATGCCATGGTTATTCTTCCACACCGCTTCTATTATTTCCTTAAAATCTCTTGTGAATCCAACGTTTATCAAATAAGAACCGCCTGTGAAAACGCTGATGTTCAGCTATCAGAAAGGTGACTAATGGTCTGTGATCTGACCCTATGTAGTCTATCAGGAGGCTGTTCATTCTCAAAAAAATCGAGAAACACTTAGCATTACCAAGGCTTTTGTCTAACTTGCATTGAATCCATTTACCGGTTTCCACACCACGAATAAGGATGATCGTTGAGAAGAATCTCTAAGAGTCTACAGTTCGTTAGCAAGTTCCAAAAGGGTCTAAAGGAGATCTTAGGCCTTAATGGTCCACCGATCTTGTCTTTGTTACCAAGTATTTCGTTAAAATCATCTGAAAGTAGCCAAGCTCCCTGTCTAGAGTTGCTTATCTGTTCAATCTGTTGTTAAACCTCATGTCTTCTTGATTGCATCGGGTGTCCATAGATGAAGGTAATGTGAATCTTATCTTGTTCAAACAAAACTATTGTATCTATAATATTCTTATTAGCTGATATCACCTATAGAGAAATGTGATCCTTCCAATAAAGCACCAAACCTCCGCTTAAACCAGTGGGTTCAACAGAATGATAATTATCATAGCCTAACCATTTATGTGCAGCTTCCACAAAAGAACTAGTGTTTTTCGTCTTTGAGAGGAACAAAATGTCTGAAAATAAGGAGTTCCTTATTTCTTTTAGGCGTCAAACTGTTAGTCTGCTCCCCATCCCTGACAGTTCTAGCCTATTATACTCATTGTGGACTGGGTGGTTTCTGGAAAACCACCAAACCTTCTTGAGTAGTTATATCCTAACTGATGTTACCTAAGCTCTGTTCTCTAGTTCTCTTCAGCTTTTTGCTAGTGTAGGTCACAATTCTCCTCTCTTTAGGAAAAGCTTGGCTGCCAACTGGAGGCAGCTCTTTATTACATAGAACCAAAGAAGTCTCCATGTTATTGCTTGCCTCCTTATCTGCTTCAGAGACACTTTCTAATTCAGATATTGAGCATAATTCTACATGCAAGCTCTGGATCTTAATTTCTGAAGCGTCCCTCTTTTTCCTAGAATCGATAATCCTTTCTTTTTTCCATTTTTCCAGCATTTCCATCAGCTTGTCAGATATTTCTTATGTAGTCTCCTTGTTGTTAGGTTGGACCTGCATTTGACTACAGCTTCCACCCGCTTGTTCTGTGTTATGATGATCTTTGCTTCCTTGCTCCCTACTTTGATTTTTCCATTTACACTTGGATTCCTCATGATCAATACCAAGACAGCTATGGCATCTGTTCCTAATCTTTTCAAATTCAATTTTTGTTTTCATTGTTTCCCAGATGAAAGTCTAAACTCTCATTGCTTTCTCGCAGGATGTTTGGTGTTGAAGTTGATTTTAACTTGAACGAAATCGAGGATGTGAGTGTGAGCAGGATCGAAATCCACTTCCAAAATCTCTTCGATAATGTTCGTGATAGCTTTTATAGTGTTAAGATTGAGCCATTCTGGAGGGATATTGAAGATTCTGATCCAAATAGGCACCATCTGGAGCTCTGGATCTTCAATGAGCTTTTCCGTTTCATAGATTAAAAAACCTCATCCTCATAGTTCCAGAGTCTATAATTCATAACTTCTGTCCTATATGCTTGAGATTGAAATGAGAATTAGAACATACTTTTGGATAAGACTAGCCCTTGTGTTCTTCCTTGCATTCGCCAAATTCTGGGTATATTTAGCATAGCTTTGGACAGATTTTGCTGTTCTGGGTTCAAGAGTCTTCCAGTAATGCTTGGTTGATGCTTGAAGATTGATTCATAGTGGCTTTCTGCAGGAAGGAGGATTGGTGATTCTTCCGGTGCCGCCATTTATCTAAGCTTCTCGATGATGTCCAAGTTGGAATCCATTGTTGCTTATAGCTCTTTGTCTGCGCTAAGTGAGTACCAAGAAATCAGTCAATTAGAGAAGCTAGATTAGAGTTAATAGGATGATCGGAGTTCGGTAGAGCCCAAAAAGTGGCGGTGTAGATATTGCACTTCCGGTTAATCGGCGATCTTTGGATCCCGAGAGTTAACTCTCATTCCCTCTTACATAGAGAAAAGAGGAGATAGAAAAAAAATTGTTGATTCTGACAATTGTGTATGATTTAGATATTAATAAAATTTTAGATGATTTTAGATAAATTTATAGAAATCTTTATGATTTATGACAATATCCTCTAAAACTCCATCTAAAACTATATAATTTGAATTTTTGTGTGTTTAAACTACAAAAATCCTCTAAATAACTCTAGAATTCCGTATAGTCACTTAAAATTGCACTCTTTAATTTTTTTTTTCAAATAGTGGATTTGATTATATTTTTTTAAATCACTAATTCAATAACACTACATTTTAGATGATTTTAGAAATTCATATTTGAAAAACAGGTAATTTGCCACTTAAACCCAAATCACTAAAAATATTTTTTTCTATACAATTCCCTAACTAATTCATAACTCAAACTTTCGGATCTCTAAATCTTATTATACATGACTTGACTACATAATTTTCTAGAATCACGGAAATATGACATTAACCAGTTTACTAAGTACACTAAGGTTAAAATAACTTCAAAATATAAAAAAGGGAGTCGTGGCTCAACTATAAAGGAAAGTAAAATATATAGTGGAATGAGAATGCAATTATTATTATAGATATCTATATATAAAGAAATATAATGTTGTGTAGAAGAAGATTAAAAAAAAAAAAAACTAGAAAGGGACCAAGACAGCGAAAAGAAACCTTTGGCTTATCTAACAATGGAGGAGATGGGGTTTGAGAAAATGATTGAAAGTGAAGATGAATAAGAAGAGTTCCTTTGCTTTTGATACATGGGATCGATGTGATTTTCCTAAGGCCCGCTCTCAAACCTCACATGCTTCTGTCCTTTTACTCCTCTATGCACCATTTTTGTTTTTCTCCTTTTCATAAAACTATTCTCTTCTTGACAAATTATCAAAGCATGCGCAGTGTATATACTATTGCACATACCCAAGAGAGCAAGAGGGAGTGAAGAGACAAGAGAGAACAAGATCAATGCAATGCAATATCTTATTCATGTTTTGTTGTATTTTAATGTGATACTCCCTCCGGTTCATTCTAAATGATGTTTTAGGGAAAATTTCTGTTTCAAATTATTTGATGTTTTTATTTTTCAGTGTAAAATTAATTGCATTTTTGTATGTTTTGACTATTTATATTCTGCAGATTAATTTCTAATTGGTTGAAAGATTATTAAATACATTGGAAAACAATATCTTTTGTTGAAAAAAACAAAAATTAGATGATTCCTTAATCTGTGTGTAAAAACCTTAAACATCATCTAATATGAAAGAAAGGGAGTAATATACTAGAATAGACCACATTTTGCACTTATTAACTGGAATGAGATTTACTAGAATAGGATAAGTTTTTGGGCATGAAAATACCATTATTTCTCAACACTTACCGTTAATTCTATGAATGCCATTAACATGAACTCGAGAAATTTTACAAGGTATTGTATAGAATCCGAAGTCCCTTTTCTCAGCCACCTCCGAATATGGAATATGCTGCTTTGGTGATTGGTGGCTCTTTTGTAATTGAAGGTATTAAGGTTACCTTGATATTTTTGCATCTTGTTATTCGAAATTTTCTTAAAACTGGTCTTGATATACGTCAAATCTACACACTGAACATTGTTTCATCTTTGTGTGTCTAAGGTGCTGTCAAAAAAGGAGCTGCTCAAGAAGGCATGACCATAAAAAATTATATATGACGTGCACTACAAGAAAAATGGCTTCTTTCCGTCGGCAAAAACCGTCGGTTTGCCGTTGGAAACAGCCTTTCCCGACGGCTTAGTAACGGGAAACAAGCCGTCGGTTCGGCGTGGTCGGAAAAATAAATTCCGTCGGAATCCGTCGGAACTTTTGCGGCTGTCGGAATCCGTCGAAATTTGTCGGACATTTCCGACGGAATAACCGTTAGTTTCAGTCGAAAAATGTCCGACGGATTCCGACGGATTCCTATCCGTCGGAAAGCGTCATGAATTACCGACGAATAAACCGACGCACCGTTGTTGTCGGAAAACCGCCGTCAGTTTCCGTCGGTAATTAAACCGTCGGAAAACCGTCGGAAACCTTTATTACCGACGGAAACCGACGGTATTATTACCGACGGAAACCGACGGATATAAATTTTAATTTTTTTAATAAATAAAAAAAAATTTAATTTGGAATAAAAAATTATAAAATATTAAATTGATTANATTTAATTTGGAATAAAAAATTATAAAATATTAAATTGATTAAAAAAGGAAATTGATACAAATATTTATTAATTGTTTTGATACGAGAAAACAAAATACTACAAATAATATTGTCCTCTACTACCGGGGACCCGGTGGAGTGTCTGAAAACATATG
>OVAX01001505.1:0-43833 GCA_900406405.1 Lepidium africanum | reverse complement strand
AATTACAAGAGATATATATACAAAATTAGAATATATGACATATATAAATACATGCCTGATTTCATATAACACAAAGTGGAACGATAAGATTTTCAAAATTTTGAACTTTACCTTTTCTCGGCGCGGGGCTAATCGTGCTGATATTNTTTACCTTTTCTCGGCGCGGGGCTAATCGTGCTGATATTGTGTTAAAAACTTAAGAGAGAAGGAAGAGAGAAAGATGTTTGCTCTCTGATTTCTTTTAAGTGTGAAGGTGTGTGTTACAATACGAACGAAACGTTCGTATATATAGAAAAAATTTTAGTTCTACTGTGCATGCATAGTAACGCGTGGGCTCCACACATAATTGTTTTCCGTCAACAAAAGTTGACGTTTGTAATAGTTATAAATTTATATATAAGAAGTATAAAAGAAAGTGAACTTTTATGGTTTTAACTTTTAATTTTCAAATTTTGTTTTACTATTTTATAAAAAAAAAGTAATAATAAATTTAATGTTTTCCAAAAATAAATAAACTATTAATGAATCAGATTTTAATATTGACCCGGCTTATCAGTTTTATCAGTTTTTGACCGATTTTACCGATTTAATTTAAATTTGAGTTTTAATTCAATTTGAACCGATTATATTAAAAAGTTACGATCAAACTGATCCAACTGGTCGATCCAATTTAGTTTTTAAAACGCTGAGAAAATTAAATAAGACCGTTTTAGTGCTATATGAAACAAAATTTAGATCGTCTACCCGTGAAAATACGATTAAATTAGTATGTATTATGCTGACAAAATATTTAAGATTTTTTGGTCTTTCTTTCTAATCTGTTAAACATTAGATCAAACCATGTGCGTGTTATCCCCACCAAAAAATATAACCATGTGCGTGTTACCTTACTTTTTGGGGTCAAAACAGCACACTCAGACCACACGTCATGAAAATACAAGGTGGACAAAAATAAGATCTCTCCAGGAGTAGTTAAAATTTAAAAACAATTCCACATTGATAAACACAAAGCCCAATTCCAATTAATTCAAAGTCAAAGCCCAAGATGACTAAAACTACCCCTGGTCATCTATTGACAAACCAAACCCTAGGCAAAACTTCAAGGGTAACTTCGTCTTTTCATTAGAAGTTGAATACAATCTAAGTAGGTGAGGAACCCAATTTTCTCCGGCCTCGTGCTCATTTTAAGCTTTGGAGCTATCGAAATTCTGAATCTCAAAAGGGGTAGAGGACCAATCTCTTTGTCTCAAAAACCCTTTAAGATTTTAGTTTAATCATTTGTTCATCATCGTTCTGATTATTTCGATTTGAATCTGTCTCTACTAATCTGGTTTATAGGTTAGATTTGATCTCCCTCTGATGTGTTCTTGTTCGCAGTTTTAGGAGAGATGGCTTCAGATCGGAAAGTTCTAGGTTTCGAAGAAGTATCGAAGCACAACAAAAATAAGGACTGTTGGCTCATTATTTCTGGCAAGGTTAGATCTCGTCTCGCCTGTCTCTTTGTCTGAAATAATCTGTGTCTAGATGGATTTCAGGAACTTAGGAACATAGTTCTCTTCCGCTATTCGATTCTCAAGTTAAAGAGTTTAATGTTTTAAACTAGAAGCTTTCATCGTGTCCGTTACGATTCAAATTCAGAATCTATAGTATTTTGGTTTTAAGCCAATTTAGATGTCTATTTTGTGACACTTTCATTGCTCGGGTTTATTGATTGATTTACACTAGAGTAACATGGGTTGTGTCTGCTGCTATAGATATTGATTTCGATTTGATCATGATCAGTGATTGGCGCGTTCTTGAGGTTTAGTTTGTTTAATAATAATGATTGTTGGTTCTCGAACATTTGCGTTCAGGTGTATGATGTGACCCCATTCATGGATGATCATCCCGGAGGCGATGAAGTCTTGTTGTCCTCAACAGGTGGGGATATTATTGGTTTTCTCTTTTGATCCAATAATGTTTTAAGACTGCTCGATGATTGAGTTCTAATATGGAGTTTTTGCTGCAGGGAAAGATGCAACAAATGACTTTGAAGATGTCGGTCACAGCGACACTGCAAGGGACATGATGGAGAAATATTACATTGGTGAGATCGACGCATCTAGTGTTCCAGCAACCAGGACATACGTTGCACCACAGCAACCAGCGTATAACCAAGACAAGACACCAGAATTCATTATTAAGATTCTGCAGTTCCTTGTTCCAATCATGATCTTAGGACTGGCTCTTGTTGTCCGTCACTATACCAAGAAAGAGTAGAAGCCAGAGGCTGTGCGTTTGCTTGCCCATTGAATACTCATCCGATCTCTTATTGTCTCTCTTGCGAAAAAAGATTGTTACTGTTGTTTGCTACTAGACTGCATGTGTCCTTACTTGATTCTTGTTGGAGCTACGAACCAATAATCATTCTGTTGCTAGTTTCTGTCATGGTTAATTAGTGTCTTTTTGTGTTGGTTTTATGATGACATGTTTTCGACTTCGATGATATGATAAAAGAGTACTTTTGCTATAAGCAAAGCTGCTTTAAAAAGTTTCAGTTTGAGTGTTTAGATACTCAAATGAAGAAATGAGAAACTGGATTTCTGCATTTTAAATATATATAATTCATACAATTGTGGAAATGACAAACTCATCCCTTACATTTCAAGAGAAATAGTGTCTTGTTTTTCTCCCTTGTTGCATTACTACGAGAAAAGTGATGGATAGTATTGTGTTGTCTGTGACTCTGTGTGATGATGAAGCAAAAAGAAAGAAGAGAGATAGAAAGAAGGAAATCGGTAAGAACCAAACTGCAACAGACCTTAAAATCCTTGACAAAACGCAGCCAGACGAGTGCAAGGGCTTTTGTGTAGTGGAAAAACACTTCATTTCTGGCTTTGAGGTATTAGACTTCATCAAATGCTTTGAGATTGAGAAAGAGTTTCAATTTTGTCATGGAGTGTCACGACAAGATGATGGGCATCATCTAGAAGCTTCCAGACATCAAGCTGACCAGCCATGCTATTACACTCTTCCACAATCTCGTCCATGCTACTGTATCTCTGTATGATCAGTTTCCTACGTAGTACTAATGCCGCTATTGCGTATAGCAACAGATCATCTGTTGGTGGTGCTTGTTGCCGGATTCTGCTCCATGGCGATTTCCCAACTCCAGCTCTAATGGCGGCTTGATCAGCCCACATCACTTCCCACAGACAAAGCGTCTGTTCAAAACTCAACTCCCTCCTAAACATCACGAGCACCATCCTGTAAACGAAACTACAATCCTCTGCTTGAAGATTCTCCAAGTGTTTGTAAAGCTGAGAGTCTTTGTTTTTTATGATCTTTGATACAATACTTAGCTGCCTTTGAATCCCTGCTTCGTCAAGCCTGAAATTATGCCGAGCTTTCTTCATGAAACCTACAAAGCACCAGAAAGCCTCGTGATCCTCTGAGATCACAGCGAGGATGGGAGATAATAGATCGCTCATTCCTTGGCAATAGCCTATCTCAGGATCATACAAAGCATATGCTTCAAGAATGGCAACAAGCCGTGCAGCATGGTAAAGCCTGCAGCTTTCTAAGTGATCATAGTCTTTGAGCCCCACAGACTCGGCTAAACCGCGAGCTTTGCTTTCTGTGATTGCAGTTGATGATAAAGAATAAGTAGCCCATTCAGAATCCGCACGTAAAGCATCAAGCCGGATGATACGTTGCCACGTAGAGAAATCTTCGTGTACAGCAACTTCTACTGGGATCTCAGTAGCAGGTACAGGAGAACTATTCTCTTCAGATTTGGTATTATCTTCCGACTTTTTTGTATCACTGTATACAAAAGACGCGAGTAGCTGGACATCTTCATTGTCTTCGCAAGAGTCTGTATCAGAAGAATCAGTATTCACAGCCGAAACCACATCTTGATTAGTCACTTGTTCCGTTATCTTATAATCATCCACGAACCGAACACATTGACCATTAGCCTCCTCCTCAGAAGGAAGTTCCTCAAGATTATCAATACTTCCATTGCCACGCTTGAGAAGCATCTGGCATCGTCTCTGTAGTTTCTCATACTCCTTCCTACATTCAGAGATCCCAACAATGAAAATCATTCTCTGCAACTACAAACAATCACTGACTACATAGATCAAAGCATATAAATCTTTTTCTCACCTTTTTTGAGTTTTAACCGCTTCCCTTTCTTCACTAGAACTGTTCAGATCATAGCTGCGATACATGCAAAAAGATAATAATAAGTTGAAAATCCAAACAGAGTGCAATAAACAAAGAAACACTAGGAGGTAACAATAACAAAACACTCACACTCCAAGCAAGAACAGCCACACTTCTGCACGAATACTTGGATCAACGCCCTAAAGAACCATTAGAGCATAAATCAGAAACCATAAAAGAGACAGGTAAGAAGAATCAAGACATATATTTGGTGCTTGTTCAAAAGACGAGGCTCACTCTGCTTCTAACTTTCTTCAAAAATCCAACCCCACCGTCACGGAGTTTTCCCTCCGGTGTAAACAAACTCCTCCATTGATGCGGCGTCAAAGCCCATTTTCTTTTCCGGCGAGACCATGGTGATTTCCGCCGGCTTCTACTTAAAAGAAAAAGAAAACACCAAGTCAAGAGTCAATTTTAGGAGTTCATACAACCAAATCAACCTACATTGGTTGCCAAATTAATCTAACAGCAAAAGAAAGGAACAATCTAAACAACGATAGAAACTCTATTTTGATCGGAACGAATCATACTTTCCGAGCTGAGAACATTCATTTTGAGCTCTATTATTTAATTAAAAAAGAATCTCAAGATCCAATCGATATATTTCAAATCTACAAAGCTAAAATCTCACCGATCGGAAGAAGTAACTGAAGATGGAGACGAAGGATTTGCCACAAAGAGAACCGATCGAAGATGGATCCACGAAGAAGATGAAGAATTAGATGAAGAAGGTGAAGAAGAAGACGAAGAAGAAGAAGATGGCAACGAAGAAGAAGAAGAAGAAGAAGAAGAAGAAGAAGAAGAAGAAGAAGAAGAAGAAGGTAACGAAGAAGAAGAAGAAGAAGAAGAAGAAGAAGAAGAAGAAGAAGAAGAAGAAGAAGAAGAAGAAGAAGAAGAAGAAGAAGAAGGTAACGAAGAAGAAGAATTTCCCGAAGACGTTGAAGTGTAGCTTCTCCGTAACGCCTTCATCTGATTCTCCCCAAAAATAACTTAAATCTCAACCCCAAATCAAATCGAATCAAATACAAAACTATCTATATTGCATCAAAGATCTACAAAAATCTTCATTGCCAGCAAACCCATTCTTCCCTTTAAAGTATCTACGACGGCGAATCACCGTCGTAACTTCGCCGGTGATAGCAAAGTTAACCTCCTCCGCCGTCTGAGAGAAACGGCAGTGGAAATCCAGCATGAGAGTGTAAGAATATAACCGATCTGCCCACAAATTCCTTCACTGTATGATTCTTCAGTCTCCTTCTTCAGCACGCCGAAATTGAAAATAGAGAGAGAGATGAAGAAGAGAAAGAAGAAAGACGAGAAAGAAAAAAGCTTAAAGCACTCAACAACTGAAGCCCCTCTTAACCACTTTGCTCTTTCTTTTTCAGCGCTTTGTCTTTAATTTTTATTTTTTTTACTTTTAAACATTAAGCGCGTGGACTCGCGCGTTTGCTTTTAAACCTTCACGCGCTTTAAACCTGCACGCGATTTGGTAGGTGAATTTTAATGATCCTTTCGTTTCAGTCTTTCGTTCGTAGATTTTTTACGCGATGAACATCGTGCATGAACCAACGATATTTTGACACGTGTCAATAAGAAGTTAAAAGTCAAAAGCTAAAGATTTCATTGCGTCCCACTTTACCACGGCTTTTAAGGAACATAATCATGATTAATTTTGTAGATTTTTTAAGTAAAAATTGTTATCTCTCAACTAAAAACAAATCTAATCATACCATGTTGACCTAATGGACCTACACGCCTACTCAATTGTTAGTGTTAAAACATTGATTATCACAATAGTCATGGTTGATGGATATCTTCTTTTTTTTGTCACTGAAGTTAATGGAGATCTATGTGTGTAAAATACTCTATTGCACTATAGTTTTTGTTTGGTACAATATTGAAAATATGTCAAACGTACGTAGCAAGTTAGTAACTTAAAGATAAGACTTCGTAAATTCTATCGTATAGTCAAAAGTTTATTAAAGTTAACACAGACTTTTTTTTTCTTTTCCTTCATTAGCACTGATTTTTTTGTTCTCAAACATATAAATTCATTCACATCTCTTCAGCTACATTAGTGGTATATTAGTTATAAATAATGTTTTTTAAATCAATTGCATTTGTAAAGTTTCTCAATTCCTATATTATATTTTATGATGAGTTATGCAGTTGTTTAGAGTAGAATATTATATAAGTAGATATTTAACTATTTAATTATATGTGGCATTTAGCTTAGTGGCAGATAGTAAGTGTTGAAGGTAGGCCTCGATTTACGGCTCAACCCATATGGCTTTGAAGGGCCCATTAAGCATTTAACAGAATGAAGCGCTTGATCACAACCGTGTGAATGATCTCGGCATGATCCGACGACGCCTGAGTAAACCTACATGGTGAAGGTAAACCTCGTAAAACTTCCTCAGCCAATTAATGCGCATTTAAGACAGTGCCACCTAATCATTACCTAGGCGTAGCCGCTCTGACAACATTTAATGTGACAAGCCCGCCAAACCGGCGCGCGACTCCCATTGTACTTATCCCCTACTCTCGGGCCCACCAACTATGATCACAAATCAGCATGTGGACCTCGGCAGAGAAAAAGACAATAGAGAAAAAACTTTGTATATAAAAGGGGGTATGGGGGACGCCGAGTAAGGGGTCGGTCGGCATTTTCCTCTCTAAGAACTCTAGACTAAAAGCATCTTATTTGTCACCCTTAAACGAGAATCCAAACTCACTCTTGTAACCTTTTACACATTTCAAGTGAATAAACTTAGTGCTAATCCCACCACAAATAGTAAGTCCAATAGAGGTAAGCGCACTTGAACATTTCTGGATCTAGTTTCACCGCCTATATTATGTACGAATTTGACTAATAGACCGACCAGTTATGACCCAATGTTAACAAAAAAACCATTTAACCAATCTTTTTCTTTGGAAATAACTGATTGATTAGTAGGAGAAAAGTACTACCTTAATTATGTTTACTTTGATAAAACAATTAACCAATGAGAAAAATATTATCATGCTTATAACAGCTTAACTTGTGTCTCCATCGGAATAAAACTTCTCTTAATTGTTTTATTAAGGTAAACGTAATTAATTTAGTGTTAAATATGGGCTTCCAACTTAAAACCAATTGGCAATGAGTGGAAAGGCCCAAACCATATATATACTAGACAAGAATCCTCATCTTTACCGATATGAAATATTTCACAAGCCCCCTCGAGATGTGGGTGGGTGTTAGTCCAAACCCACAATCTCGGAGATACCACAACCGACCTGTTTGAATCGATTGGGCATGCCACGCACGTACCGTCAAATCTCATACGTATAATTTGAGCTCTGATATCATGTTAAATATGGGTTCCTAACTCAAAACCAATTGATAATGAGTGGAGAAGCCCAAACCACATATATACTAGACAAGAATCCCCATCTTTACCGATATGAGATCTCTCACATTTAATTTACTACTACTTTGATGAAACAGTTAAGATAAGTTTTAGTCTAGAGACACAAGTTAGGCTGCTATAAATATGATGACTTTGGGCTAAGTTCTGTTTGATACATTTTGATGTTTTAGACTAGTTATAAAACAAAAACAAAAAAAAATCTAATTTGAGCTAAACGAGATATATATCAAGTTAAAACTAAGTAACAAGCCGAACAAAAATCTCTTGTAAGCACAATTATAAACAAAGACTAAAAAGACAATATTAATATCATGTTTATTGTCACTTTATTTTGTTGCGACTTGTGAGTAGTTAAAGTGTAACGGAATAAAGAGAAAATAATTTGTTTTTTTGTTGACTAAGCTTTAAAGCCAAAGATATGTTTTTAAATTCAATGTAGCCGCGTATGTCATTAACCAAAATTAGAATATAGTTAGTATTAAATTACAAAGGCATATGGAAAAGAATTATTCTAAGAATAATACACTAGCATTATTTTAGTTAAAGGGTTGTGAAATATATTTGCATGTTCTTGGAACTATAATTATATTAAATGATATTCCGAGTAACAAAGAAAGAGAACTTAATGAGAGATTTGAATGAGGAAACATCAAAGACTAGTAGCCAAGTCGAAGGTATTAAATAACATTATTATATTCTAGGGATAAACATTTGGTCGCTTGAAAGATAAGCAATGTCTATGTAAATACAGAAATTGCAATGATATGTCTGGTCGCTATACGGATTGAGAGAGCTTAAAAGAGTAAAAAACACAAGAATCGATAACTCTGTTTATGATTTCCTCGTAACCAAGCTAATGATGTCTATCGATGTAAATTTGAACATTAAGTAGTAAGTACGTGTATATCAAGGTCTTAAATGATTTCAACGAACGAAACAGACAAATTTGCTGATGTCTCGTCACTATACAGACAAACAGTGAAATAGTTTTGTCTACACGCAAGACCCTCGATACATTATTTGTACTCGGCCAGAAACATAAGTATTTGGAGTTCTTGACAATATGTGCATATATCTATGGAATAGATTAAAGGCTTCTACTTATACACATCTTCATCATTTGTGATCAATATTAATGGTGCTTTTCATTTTGTGGTCTAGATGAATATATAAGCATCTTCTTTTATCTTATCATCTTGTCTGAAAAATGTTCTGAATCATCGACTTTGGTGATTCTTTAGCTGCATATTCTAACTGAAGCTGTTCATCATTTGTAAGTTTCCATCCCAAAGCACCCAAATTATCTTCAACATGTCTAACTGACTTGATACCTGGTATCGGTATTGTCCCTTTGCATATACACCAGTTTATTGCAACCTGCAAAACACAACAGGTATAAACTCATTCTTCAAAGTGTCATATTTCTTCTTTCCAAGATTCTTATTTTAGTAAAAATTACCTGAGGCATAGTCTTTCCTCTTTTCTCTGCAATCTCTCTAAGTGCTAAAAGAAGAGGCTCTAATCCAGGAAGAATTTGTCCAAATAGGAATGATCTGTCAATAACACAAGCATACTTATAAATATGAACAAACAGTTTCTTTTTATCTATGGTTAAGGCAATCTGTAAGAAATGTACCGAGGGCCAGTGGGAAGTTTTGAAGATGAATATTTTCCGGTTAGCATTCCAAGACCAAGAGGACTATATGAGATTAAGCGAATCCCAAGTTCATTGCATATACTATTAATCTCTTGTTGCTCTTTTCCCATGCTTAGCAATGAGTATTGAACTTGAGCAGAGCATAGAGGAACACCTCGGGTTTTGAGGTAATCATGAATCTTCACTAGTTGTTGAGGTCCATAGTTACTGACTCCAACAGCTCGAACTAGGCCCTGAGTAACAGGAACCCTTTTCATCAACTTTCTAAAGTACTTGACCGGTCATTGAATAGATTTCTTATTTCAGTAGAGTTTCTAAGCAACCTTCTCATACATTGCCACTAGACCGTCCCAAAGAACAAGCTCTTGGAGAGGTGCATAGTTCGCGGTTGACCAGTGAAGCTGTCCAATCCCAAGCTGGTCTATCTGAAGCCGGTCTAAAGATGCTCTGAGACAAGAACAGAACATACAATTTTATCATCAGTCCACAACAAACCAGAAGTAAAGAAGAGAGACAATAATCAAGACTATAGAGAAGAGACCTGCAGGCATTCACAAACTGTCCTGAAGTTAACCGCCATGGATAAGCTGCAAACTTTGAAGCTATCACAATTTCATTTTGTTTCCCTTTAAGACCTGACATTTGCAATTCCAACTAGATACCATCAGCTTAAGCAACAACACACAACCCTTTATTTGTATCAGGACAGCTTTAGGATGTAACTAATTTAAGGGAAAGTTCTTAGATTAATTAATGAATCAGAAACTTTAGATCAGTAAGGCCTATGATTCTGAGCTATAATCAAAATTTGTGGAGATTAAAGAGATGCTGACCTTGAGATTCTTTGATGAATTTTCCCAAAAGTCTCTCACTTTGGCCGTTAAGCCTACCAGTTCCATAAGAATCAGCAGTATCAAACAAATTGATTCCGTTTTTCAAAGCCAATTCGAAAGCTTGTTGAAGCTGATCGTCCATGGAAGTCTGGTAGCCCCAAAGAAGTTGATTACCCCAAGCCCATGTCCCAAAACCCATCGGAGAAACACTCAGAGGACCCATTTTGACCTAACCGTTTATCATTCATCCAATTATATAAAAGAAAGAAAACCCATTGTTACGTAATGCTTAATATATGTGAAGGCGAGTTACCTTTTGCCATGGCCAGAACAGAGGAAGCTTGAGGGGCTTAAAGGTGGTTATGTTTGAAGGATTACTCGAGCAGTTTATGTTGGTGAAGGTCTTTGTAGTGGACAATGTGAAAGCCATTGAATAGAGTGGAGAAGAAGGCTCTGAAGCCTCTTTCTCAGTGTGTGGCAGAAAAAGAAATCTGGATAAAACGATCTACGTTTCATTTTCCAATTATGAATTATTGAGGTTAATTGTTTGACATTATATTATCTTCTTCTTTTTTTTGTCGCTTTGACATTATATTTACTATATACTTATTTTTACTGAAAATTCGTAAAATTAAAGAAAAAAAAAAGGTCTAAAAAACCATATCACCACCGTTTACCAAAAAGCATTAACGAAACAAGAGATCGAAAAACAACTGAACAAGTATGGCTTCCCTATGGGCTTTAGTTTCTATTCATGGGCCCAATCTCATAATATAAGTTAGCCGAAGCCCACCTAAAATAATATAACTCCCTTAGCAATAAGATTTTCTATATCTTTTTAATAAGATAATAGAGATTTTAAATTTTGGATTTGTTTTGATTGGTCAATTTATTTTAACTAATTAATTTGTATGAATAAAATTCGTTTAGATAATTTGTCACATGATTTGGTCATATATTTATCTTTTTGTAGCAATAATTTGTTTTTATTCCGTTAATTAAGATTTTGTTTATGATTTGGTCGTATTTTTGAATCTTAATTTGATATTGTTAGTTATAATTATTTTGAAAAATAAGTTTGTTAAGATTATGATAAAATCTTTAATTAAACAGATTTTTTTGTTAAATTATGATAATATTAATTCAATAATTAACCAAATACCTAATATTTAATTCAATATTAATCAACACCTTCTATTTATTATCATAAAAATGTAGGAATATTTATTTTGACTATAAGGTGTTTGATTAATTATTGAATTAAATAATTACTAAAAGTGGTCTCGAGACAATACCTCTTTAAATATAATAGAGATTTAAAATCTATTGATTTGTTTTGATTGGTTGATTTTATTAAACTAATTAATTTATTTTTTGTTTAAATAAGATTATTTTTAAAAACTAATTATTTTTTTATATATTCAATTTCAATAAAAGCATACAATTAAAAAGAAAAATTTAACCAATTAAGATTTGATTTTCGTTAGTTCAAAAAGGAATCTCTAACCAATTAAGATTTGAATTTCGTTTGTTAAAAAATGAAACTGTAACCAATTAAATTTGATTTTTGTTTGTTGAAAAAGAAATCTCTAACCAGTTAAAAATTTGGTTTTTGTTGGTTTTTTTTAAAAAAATTAACCAATTAAGATTTGATTTTTGTCGGTTTAAAAAAATCTTTTGTTTGGATTTTGATAAGAACCTTAACATGATTTTGTTTGTTTTAACAAATAACTTTGTTTGGATTTTGACAAGAACCTTAATTTAAATACTATTAGTCAACACAATAGAAAAAAAAATTCTTGTATTGAGATATTCCTAATCCAAATACCTTATATTTAAGGAAAATCAAACAAATAATTTTCCTAATCCTAATAGAACAAAAAAAATTAATCAAAGTCTATATAAAAAATATCTCGGGAAAAATTTAACAACACTAAAGATTTTCGCACTCTTTTTTTCTCTCGATTTTTGTTTTTCTTTATCATGTCTTTCTCAAAAAAAAATTTCGTTGAAACCCAGCAAATAAACCTGGAGGATTAAAGTTAAAATTCTAACTCTGAAAAATATACATTAAAGAACATGTTCAAACGATTGATATGGTTCTTTGTGATTATAAGGTACGTTATTAATAATTTATTTATGTGAATACTTTTATAATGATTTTAATAATTTTCTAATTAATTGATATATATTTTTGGGTGATAACAAATTCACTGTATGTGAAGAATGAACTGGTTTCTAAATTCAAAAAATTTCTTGAACAATAAAGTACTAAAATCATTACAAACCTACAAGTATCTCCTGCAGCTGGAGCTTACCGTACTTCTACACATAACTTCAAGGTGTCTTTCATGTATACAACCACAATTAAGCCAACAGATACTCTACCACAATTATGTGTTCGGATTAAAATTGGTTGATTACTCTGAATTACTTGAAAGACGACTTAAAGATATCTATCTTATATAAGTAATAATTTTTTTAAAAAAATATTATTTTCGATTGTAAGTATTAATTAATAGAAAATAATAATATTTGTTATATATAAAAGACATTATATATCTTATAAATTTTATATACAACCAAAATTTTAGTAAATATATTTATTAGAATATATATACACACATATATACCTATAAATTTCTATATGTAAGTAAATAATTTTTAAAAATATATTTTTGATTGTAAGTATTAGCTTTTAAAAAATAAATATTTATATAAGACATAAAAATGGACAAATATATAATCTCAATATAAATATGCAGGAAAGAAATCAATTTTTCACAAAAAATATTACTTATATATAGAAGATATAAATAAATTTTTTTTTAATATAAGATAGAAAAACAAAATAACTAATGTTATCAACATTTAAAAAACTAAATGACTAACAATATCAACTTTCAAAATTTCACAAGTTAAAAGTTATATTAGTTATAACAAATATTGGTTTTGTTAATCTACAAATACATATTAATTAGATATTTATACATAATACTTGATGAATTGATTAAAATATTAATAAATAAAAATCTATTTCAAATCGATACTATAAAACAAAAATATAACATGGATCTACAAACTTAAATGAATACATATATATATATATATTAATATATACTTGATGAATTACTTAAAATATCAATAAATAAAAGTATGTGTTATATTGTTAATGTATAACACAGCAAAATTAAACATAGATCTTAAAATTTAAATATATACGGGTCCAAAACCCTAAATAAATACTAGTCTAAAAATTTAACTAAGAAACGAGTTTAAAAACATAAATGAATATGAGTTAAAATGTAAATGACACGAGTCATAAAAGTTTATATTGCAAAATTGTATATTTCATGTACGGTAATCATTATAAATTTAGTTTTAATATATCAAATATATATATAATTGACTAATAAATTTACATATACAAATCAAATCATAAAATAAATATATAAAACAAACAAATATTACCTAAACCTTACATAGCACCGGACATCACCTAGTTTTATCTTAAAATTTTAACAAGATACGTAGCTTCTGTTTTTTTTCTTTTGGAAATTTGTTTACACATATATACTCTAAATAGACCAAAACGAAAATGGAATTATTATTCTTCCATTGACGTAACTATTTTTTCTACCATCAATTTCATGGACGTCATTTTTTTGTACATTATATAGTTTATTCTTTTTTGGTAGACTTTAACGCAAAGTCAAAACAATATTAACACAAAAAGTTAAACAAAAACGATATGAACACATTAAAAAATAGTTTAGCAGTTCTACATGACGCGACGAGCTAATGCGTGTCTTGATAAGTATCTCTATTCACATCCACGTAAAAAATGACACATATATTTAATTTACATCTTAGGATACACTTTCAGGTGACCATATATTTTTATGTGGTGATGTTATTATTGGCAAATAGCGATTTGAGGATGCAAAATTATTTGTTCACTTAGTCTCGAAGTAGTTAAAACCTGAAACTTAGATTGTATGGGTGGAAAACCTCTTCAGACAGATCACACATGCAATTAAATAATAAATTGACAAATAGATTAAAGTCAAATAACTTTTAAAATATACAATCAAATGTTTGGTTGAGAGTTCGAGCCGTCCAACGACAATCGTTTCAACATGTGGGTTATGGCCCATAAACCCCGATGATACTTTGGTCATATTCTACGAATATGATTCCACCTTTTGTATTTTTTTTTCAATTCATATATATATATATATATTTATTATGATTAAAAAAAAAACAAACAAACTTTTACTTTGCAGCTAATTTGTAGGGGTCGGTAATTATTTATTCGGTTTAGTTTTGGAATGAGTTTGATAAAATTAGAACTGACATATTCCTTATGTTTGGTCTTAATATGGCTTGGTTCTTTGTTTTTTTATCTGAATAATATGGATTGGTTCTTTATAATAGTTTTTGCTTGAAAAAAAAATGTCCACATAAATATATAAATTAATATCCTAAAAACAGAGACTACATGTAAAAAAATTGTTGTTTCGGTTAGAATTTAATAAACGTATATAGTCATTATATAATCTTAAACCAAACACTTGGATTTTATAATGCGATAGTTCTGTGTCATCTCTGGCGTGTATGGACTCTTTGAAAAAGTCGTTGTTCGCTTTTACACTAAGAAAAAGAAAAACTCAAGATCAACAAAGAGCACATGATTCCAACTTTCTTGGTAATCCAACGGCTATTATTCATCCATTCGGTATTTTGTCATATCGTGCCGACACGATGGTCCGCAAACTTTGGAACCTTCTTATTCTCTTCTTAATTTACTCCAATAAAACTCAACCAAACCTTACCGGGTCTCAGATTTTGGTTTTCTGAAAATTCGCACTTTAAAATAACGAAAATCAATCCGTGACTTTCAATATCATTTCTTAATTGAAGTAAACCGGATCCGAATTAGTCATAACAAAATCGTTTAATATAATGAACCGGAGATAATGTAAGCAAACCAAAATAAACCAAGTAAGTAACACGTGTCATGTAGTTATTGGAAAGAAGATTTGATCGGCGGCGTTATAGGCACCTGAATAGGCGCGACATTAGCTTACTCGGCAAAGGACAATTTTGTCATTTTGTGATGACGCGCTAACCTCATCTGAGGTTTAAGCTGACGTGTATATGACACCATTTTAATGAATAGTTATTGGGCCCACATTTGATGACGTGGCAGAGTCTTTAACCACTCCCTTCGAGAAAAATTCACGAAGATGGAATTTGAACTTTGGTTTTACGAGCATGTTCTAAAATGAATAATGCTTTCCACTTTTCAGTCTCAAAGTCAAACCTCAGGCCACAAATTTCTTTCTTTTTTTGGGTTAAAGGCCACAAATTTTTAAATTATTGGAATCAATGTGTTATGCGTGTATATGAGCATATCATCGAATGGTCCATTTTATATCTAGTGCACATTATGTTTTTTTTTTAATATAATATATACTTTCTTAAGTCCCATACGACTTCTGAAATTGATGTATAGGCGAATATATTATAGAACAACTAAACAATTAGGAATACGTAGTATGATAATAATATATATGGGTGATGTAATTCCGCATGCACCTCTTCGAATATCGAAACGAATCTACTAACATCCTAAAATAATCTAACAACGAATTAGTTTAACTGTCTCTAAGATTAGGTCATAAGTTGACAATTTAATCGTGTTTATCCATTTACCTTTGGCCATGGTGACCATGAGCAATGAACTAGTGAAATATACATTCTTCTATCCCTATTGCTTTATAATTATTTATTTTCAAGAGTTATATATATTTGGTATAAGTTTATTTATCCATTTAAGTTTACCGAGTCGCTGGCTTTTTGAAATACCAAAAGGTCTTGTGACAGCTGATCAAAGTATATGTAGGCAACCAAATTTGATTATTACGTTTTTCATCTTATCTTATAAGGTAAGAATATAAGATTTGTGTCTCTCACCATAACAATTTTTTTCCATTGGAGTTGGAGAATTGATCAGATAATTGTACATATAACACATATGATTTTCTAAGTTACAATTACAATTTGTAAAGTATAGCATCATTAATAATATTTCGTTTGTTCTTTAAAGATTGATTTTCTAAATATATTTTTATTTTTTAAAAAAATTGAAAATTTCAATTTTCTATACAAAATTTACCAAATAATGATTATAAATCAAAAATTTTAAATCCCAATTTTTACAATATTAATTTTGAAATCCAAAAAGATAGTATATAGTTTACAAAAGAACAATTATTAATTAAACTATGAAGTCTAGCCAATCCGTCTTATGAATGAGGTACCTGAAAATTTGATGTAGAGAAAAGTTGGAAATTTTTTTTTTTTGAGTCTATCAAACTCTTTCAGATAATGCGAGAATACTGGTCAATCTTCAGGGTTACCACCATTTTCAAAATTTTCACTGGCACACTAAACTTTTCTAATCTCCAATTTCAGCAAGGATTCCATGGTCCACAAAATCGTTTCAAAATGAGTATGCAATGACAACAAACAAGAGAAGATATATCTTATGAAAAATTGTGTTGTACAAAAAAATTAGACATATACTAATAGCTATTCAATGATCTCTTTAATATGTATGATTTTTCTAAAAAATCTATCAAAATGAAACAAAGTGAGATCATACTCCTTACTTAATAACAATTTTTACCGATCGGTCCCATTATTCCAATATAGCAACAATATTATATATTTTCCTTTCAAGAATATATATATTTTGTCAATCTCAAGAATATATATCTTTATTATTGGAAAAAAAAATAAAAACGGTTTTTGACGTATTCAAAACAACTTGAATTTAATTTTTGTAATATAAAAAATATAAATCGGTAAACCCCTGTACCTATTCTTATATTCGCCTTCTACCACGCTCTAATAATTACTGTCAAATATTCTTATTATTAATTATTTTGTATAGGTAAAATAAAAGCAAATATTATATTAAGATAAAACCCCATTGGCCCTTGCGCGTTAAGCAAAAAACCCTACAGCAATTTGTATATAAAGATGGTTATATCTCCATCCCAAAAATTCTCAACCTCCTGAAAATTACACAAATTAAAATCTTATTACCTCCATGCTTTGCATATCATGAGCAACATCCCTAGATCTCTCACCGACTCAGATCTTTCTTTATTTCTTCTCATAATTTCTTCTGCTGTTGATCCTTGGCCTTTCAATATCTCTGTCTTCTAGCATCAACTTCCCCGAAAAATCTCTTGAAACCACCGCCTTTTAACTCTTTCTAATCCTTGTCTTCGATCATTGTAAATCAATATTTGTGTTTCTCATTAGGTTTTTCGGTTATAAAGATCGGATCCTTTTTAATGGGTTTTGAAGAAGTTCAGAACCAGAGTCCAAAACAAAGTCCGAAGCAGAGCAAGCAGATGGTGTTCAAGTTTCACTTTCATGTTCCGCATCTCCACATACTCCACCACAACCATCACCATAACCATAACCATCATGATGTTCCAAAAGGCTGTGTGGCGATCATGGTGGGACACGAAGGAGATGAAGAAGGTCTACACAGATTCGTGGTTCCGTTGGTGTTTTTGAGTCATCCTCTGTTTTTGAGACTCTTGAAAGAAGCTGAAGAAGAATATGGATTCAAACATGCCGGTCCAATTACGATTCCTTGCCGTGTCGATGAGTTCAAGCATGTTCAGGAAATCATCGACGAGGAGACTCATCGCCGTCACAGTCACGGTCACGGCCACAACAACCATAACCACCACAATAACAACAACCATCTGCGATGTTTCTAAAGCCTAATTCGATTTGTTGGTTTGGTTTGGTTTGATATGTAATGGGTTGGATCGATTGCTTTGGTTTGACTAGTCTCTCTTTCGAGATTGCTTTGTTGTTTTTAATTTTTTTTTTTTTAGTTTAGTTTGATGATGATGATAATGATGAAAAAAAAAAACAGAGAGCAATTGAATGTGAATCTTTTTCCAAAGAATGCAATCGTGAGGAATAAGGGAATAACGTATTATTTAATTTTATTTTTATGGAAATCATTGTTTATTTTCTTTCTTTAATTATAATTCATATTAACGCGTTTAGTTTGAGCATTGGTCCATATTAGTTTTGTTCTTTTGCTTAAAGAAATTGGTTTCCTCATTCGCCCCGAATATTTCTAACTTCTTTCACAAATTTGAAAATCCAGCATATTGCCAAATAAGCAAGTCTATCTTGATTTTGATTGATATCGTAACTAATTAGTAGTATATATTTACCTCAATTTGCGAAACTAATTTACTGCAATTAGCACAGTCAAAATAAATTAAATAGAATTTATTGACCACTAAAAATAAAAATATATTCGTTTTAGGTACTAACATAAAATCGTATCTAAACTGATTTAATTAAATCTTTGACGAATTCTATACGTATATATCTATATTCCAACCTAAATTTTCATTGAAATTTCCAATTTTTTTTTTTTTGTTAATTAATTTTTCAAAACTTTCTGTCATTTAATATGGAAACTAAGTAAAATATGTTCACAGTAATCATAATTGTTTTTTTGAAAAACGAAGATTACTCACATTACTCGTAAGCGGTGGGTTGTTGTTTTATCCGTGACCTTATTACTGATTAGTCTAAAGATTGTTTAATTTCTCTCTTACTTTCTTAAAATTATCATGCATTTGTCACCGATGAAACAATGAATGATTTAAGTCTTTCGGTGAACGATATGATGATACTTTATGTGTTACATCTATAGTTCATTATGATTTTGAAGGTCATTTTCTAAATTTGAAGTGGAGTAAAATTATAATTAGTTTTTGTTGCAAGCAATGTGTCCACACAGATTCATTTTTCTGAAAACACATTGTTGGTGGATGAAATTGTCGACTCAGAGATTCAAGGAATATAGGATACGCCAATTACATGATATTTGGTATGTCAGGTAGTTAATTATCTTCACTCAACTGAAGCTGTTTCAAAAAACAAATCGAAGTAATTTCGGACAAAAAATAATTTATTCATCGTACGCGTTTTCTTCTTAGTGGGGCTTAGTCTTCTCATTCTCATTCATAAGATTTGCTCTTTGATTAGTTAGGGCTTCTTTTTAATTTTGAAAATTTGTTACGAAAACCATCTTCGTATTTCTTAAATCTCCGTGTATTCCGCTTAGTTGTTGATTCCTTCCTCATCGTTTCCTTCAAGTTTCCTTCTGGTTTCACTGCTTTCTCTTTCTTTCCCACCTTTGTGATCTCTAGTTGACGATTTACTCTATTCTGTGATACACAATCCACTTGATAAAGCCTTGGAGGCTATGTCGTTAGAAGACGAGAAACCTATTAAACTTAAAAGTACTCCTAAGATTAATGTTGCTGAACGAAACAAGTGCAGTTTATTGGGATGGCTTCTGAATCCTAATAATCAACGGATGAATAGCTTCATTCATGATATGCCTCGTATGTGGCGTGTTCAAGATCATTGTTGTGGTTATGCCCTGTCCCCTGACCATTTCCAGTTTTTGATTCGGAGGTTGAACTTAAGGAGATCCTTGCTTCTGGTGCTTGGAATTATGATGATTGGAGCATTGTTTTGGATCGCTGAACGGATGAACATGAACCTGATTATTTGTAAACCCTAGCTGTCTGGATTCGTATGTGTAATATTCTTATTGATTTCTACGATAAGGATGTTATGATAGAGATCTCTGGTTCTGTTGGAAAGGTGGTTGATCTTGCTTTCAACCCTCTAAAGCCTCAAAGCCGTGGTTATATTCGTGCCATGGTCGAGATCAATGTTAATAATCCCTTGAGAAATTCACGTAAGTTTGAAACTCAAGCTGGCGATGTCATTTCGATTACTTTTGAATATGAGAGACTTCAGAAGTGTTGTTTCTTGTGTTAGAGACTCACCCATGATAGACCTCGTTGCTCGCTTCTCCCTTTAAACTGGCAGTCTTCTACTACGGCAGGGAGTAGTCATTCTCCAGCTAGTCGTAGAGTTGAGATCATCCGTAAGCTCAAAGAAGGTGATTCACTTCGAGGAGTTCTTACCGAAGATGATGTTGCTTTGGATCCCTCAGCAAACCTAAAATCTCAGAGGATGTACTCAATTTTCCACGTACCTATGTTTTCGTAAATGATGTGGATGAAAAACAAGCTCGTATTGATAGAATTTGACATCACTTCTGGAATTTGGAAAAGAATCCTCAAGAAAGTTTTTGGTTTGCTCATATTCAACGTGATATTCTAGTTACTACAAATCTGGATAAAGAAAAAGGTCCTATTTTTGATTTTTCTAAGGTATCGAGTTGTCCCTTAATCCTTAGCTCCCTCTGTTCACTCGCAATTGTCCCTTCCTTCCCCTGCTTTGGAGGTCTCCATTTTGCTCTTGTACCATCTCCTAACCCAACAGTTTTTAAACCTGGTTCTATATGCCATCGTTTATCCAGGTTTCGTGTTGGTCCAAACTCTTTTTGTCGTCGTCCTAGTAAGTGGAAGAGACAGAAAAGTGTTAGCGTTATAGTTCAAGTTCTTAGGGAGAAGCAACACCAAATTGATGATTCTTCAGTCAAGCGCAAGGTTCCTGATGGAGAGTTGAACGATAATGGTTTTCAATGAGTTAAACGATCTAATGTAACGGTGGTTCCGAATGAAGAACCACCAAAGGATCAATGAGCCTCTGTCCTGGAATTGTCAAGGATTGAGAAACACCTTGACAATTTCGCTTTTACGGGAAATGAGACGTGTTCATTTTCTGTATTTTATGTTTCTCATGGAGACTAAAAACTCCTCTGCTTTTGTTTTAACTTTTTATCGCTCGCTTGGTTATGATAACTATCATCTTGCTGATCCGGTTGGTTTGAGTGGCAGATTGGCATTATTCTGGAAACATTCATATCAAGTGGCTGTTTTATCTTCAAACAAGAATCGTATTGATGTTCAAGTTAAGTTGGGATCTCTCGAGTATTATATTACCTTTGTTTATGGTGAACCTATTCGCCATTTGCGCCCAACTGTTTGGAATAGTTTAGTTGATATTGGTAGTCTTCGTGACGATCCATGGCTGGTGATTGGGTGTAACACCTCAGTTTCAAGAAATATAGTATATGGTGGTGCATGCAGAGAGGTTTAAAAGAATTGATTTGGCCACCTATGTCATCAAAGTGCACTTATCTTTTCGGTCACTTGTCCAAAGAGAACTCCAGGGTTAAGCGTGCTTGAGCTGGGTTTAGTCAAAGGATGAGTGACCTTTCAGGAAGTGATTCTCGAAACCGTGTGAGTGAGGACAAAAACACGGGGAAAGATCATATGGTGATTTGGCCTCCCGGACGTAGTGTACCGATTGTTGGGCCAGTAAGGTGGGCCCACGGGCCCGGAGAGAACGTGGGGCCCATTATGGCGGTGGTCGGGGCGTTACATTGGGGACCTTAATTAGATTCTTAATAACTAGGAAAAGCTAGGTGGCCCTCCCAGAGCTGAAGCAACTTTCGATCCTTTTCGAAACATGTTGAGTGCATGTCGTCTTATGGAGATCCCTTGTCTCGGGAATCAGTTTTCTTGGGCGGGTGAACACAATGGATTACATCTTTAATGCCGCTTAGATCGTGCTTTGGGTAACACTGCATGGTTTCAGAGTTTTCCCTCCTCTTGTGGTATTTTTATGGATTGCATGGGATCAGATCATCGACCTATTCTTCTTCGTCGTGCTGAAGATTCCATGCGTCGCCCAAGTTGTTTTGTGTTTGATAAAAGATTGGTCTCCAAACCTGAGGTTCGTGATGTAATTCAAGCGGCACGACAGAGCTCTTCTCCTCATGGTCCGTGTACCATCTTAGAGAAAATCTCCTTGTGTCGCCAAAGAATCTCATCTTGGAAACGAGCTACAAGTAGTAACTCTTTGTCCATGATTAATCGTCTGAAGCAGCTTCTGGATTTTGAGAATTCTAAACCTTCTCCGGATTTTAACACCATTTATGATCTCAAAAGCCAGTTAACTCATGCTTATAATGAGGAGGAACTCTATTGGAAACAAAAGAGTAGGGAAAAATGGTTAGTTAAAGTTGACTGAAACACAAATCTTTTTCATAATAGTGTTAAGGGTCGAAGAGCTTGGAATTTTATTTCAATATTAGTTAACTCTCAAGGTACTGATCAAGTGGCTGAAGGATCTAAAGGTGAGGTAGTTGTTAGTTACTTCCGTGAGCTATTCTCATAGTCTAATCCCACCTATAATGC
This sequence comes from Lepidium africanum, assembly GCA_900406405.1. Taxonomy (NCBI): domain Eukaryota; kingdom Viridiplantae; phylum Streptophyta; class Magnoliopsida; order Brassicales; family Brassicaceae; genus Lepidium; species Lepidium africanum. The sequence continues at coordinate 21,476 of OVAX01001505.1, read as the reverse complement.
TGAGTTTTTCAACGGTTTCTCACCTTGTGTAACAAATGAGATGAACTCGGATCTTATCAAACCTATTTCTGCTCTTGAAATTCTAACCACAGCTTTTAGTATTAAAAGTAATCGTGCTCCGGTTTCTGATGGCATGACATGTCTCTTTTTCCAGACATATTGGGGTATTATTGGCAGCCAAGTTATTGAGGAGGTACAACGGTTTTTCACTACCAGTATTCTTCCTCCTGAATGGAATTTTACATAAATATGTCTCATACCCAAAAAGCCTAACCCGTCCAGAATGCATGATTTGAGACCAATAAGTTTATGCTGTCATTTACAAAATTGTCGCTCGGGTTCTTTGTTCACGGCTTAAGGCTATTGTTCCTGCCATTGTCTCTCCTACTCAAGGTGTTTTTGTGTCTGGTAGATCGATATCTGACAACATTCTGATTTCCCATGAAGTTATGCATGGTTTGAAGACTAATCCTTGCTGTAATGAAGACTTCATAGCTATTAAATCGGACATGTCTAAAGCATATGGTTGAGTAGAATGGCGCTTTCTTGAAGACCTTCTACATCGTATGGGTTTTGCTAGTCAATGGGTGATATGAATTATGGCCTGTGTTCGGTCGGTTTCTTATTCTGTCTTGCTTAACGGACAATCTTATGGTCACAGTATTCCGAAACGTGGTTTGCAACAAGGTGATCCTCTTTCACCTTTTCTTTTCATTCTTTGCGCTGAAGCTCTCATTCATATAATGAAAATGGCGGAACACGAGAAGAAGATTTATGGTCTGCGTATTACTAAGCATTGCCCTTCGGTACAACAACTATTATTTGCTGATGATAGCTTGTTTATTTGTTGTGCTACTCTCAAGGAATGCTCTAAAATTTTATTATGTCTTGAGAAGTATGGTCAAGCATCGGGGCAGGTCATAAAATTTTGACAAGTCGGCCATAAATTTTGGATCTAAGATTGATCTCATTTCAAAGCGCTTATTTGGTACTCTCACAGGTATTTCTCAAGAAGGTGGTTCTGGTAAATATTTAGGTCTTCCTGAATGTTGTAGTGGATCTAAACGAGAATTATTAGTCTACTTTAATGATCGTCTTCAGACACGACTAAGCTCTTGGTATGCCAAAACTTTGTCTCTGGCTGGTAAGGAGTTCTTCTTAAGTCAGTTGCTCAAGCTCTTCCTGTTTATCCCATGTCTTGCTTTCGTCTTACCAAGTTTCAATGTAAAAAGCTGATTAGTGTTATGACACGTTTCTGGTCGGATTCTAGTGAAAACAAGACAAATATTAGTTAGGTTGCATGGCGGAAAATGTGTTTACCTAAACATGATGGATGTTTTAGGTTTCGAGATATTTCTGTTTTTAATCAGGCTCTTCTTGCCAAGCAAGCTTGGCGCCTCATTGAAGAACCCGATTCCCTTCTTGCTCGTATTTATAAAGGTAGATATTTTCATAAGCTGGATTTCATGATAGCAAAAAAAGCTTCTCGTCCCTCTTATGCTTAGCGTAACATTCTTTTTGGGCGTGATCTTTTACAACCTGGTCTTGTCAAGTCTATTGGTAATGGTTTCGACACAAAAGTGTGGTTGGATAATTGGATTAGTGACCCTCATCCTCGTCGGCCAGATTCTATTCATCCTTCCCGTGATTTAGATATGACAGTAGATGAGCTTCTTACTCCTTTAGGATCTTGGGACTATGACAAATTAAGTGCTCTTTTTACTCGTTCTGATGCTAGTCGAATACTAGCCCTTCCTCCGTGGCCCTCAGGAAATGATTGATGGGTTTGGACTTATACACAAGATGGAGTGTACACTGTCAAAAGTGGTTGTTGGCTAGCTACTCGACATATCTCTACGCATTCATTTTCTGTTGCTTGTGTTAAACTGAAATCACAGTTATGGAACATCAAAACGATTCCTAAGATCAAATATTTCCTTTAGCATGTTTTGTCTGATGCCCTCGCGGTTGCAGCTGCATTGAATCATTGCGGTATGAATGTACTAAATTCTTGTCATGTTTGTAATGCTCCTTATGAATCCATTCCCCACATACTCTTCGAGTGTACTCATGCACGTCAGGTCTGGACTAAAGTTGGCTATCCTTTTCTTCCTCCTGGAGTTGCACCATCTATTAAAATTATATGTTTCAGTTTTTGGATCTACGTATTGGCACGTCTCTTCCTTATGATCCTTGGATTCTCTGGGCAATATGGAAACAGAGAAATTCTTGTATATTTTCCAATGGCTCCTTTAATGTAGATATTTTATTGGCTACAACTATGGATGATGCCCACGTTTGGACTCAATTAGAGAGTGCTGTATCAACCTCCATTACTGTTGATCGGTGTGTTGTTCCTCGTTCTTGAAGTGATTCTAGTTCACATCATATATCTATTCGTGTGTCTTGGACACATGTTTTTGGCTCTTGTTGGTGTCTCTTGGATTGCTCGGAATACTAATTGCTCCGTCTTTCATCATGCTAGAGATACTCTCTCTCCTTCATCGAATTATCTTATGGCTTGTTTTTCAGGTTTACATTGGTGTCTTTCTTTTGGATCTACACTACAATGACGTTGAAATATTCATAGAAGGAAGGGTACTTGATGCTGTTCTTAGCCCTATGAAATGGTCTAAATTTCGATCCCTTATTCTTCCAATTCGAGAGACAATGGACAGATTTTCAACCTGCCACCTTAGGATGACACTTGCACGTGAAAATTGTCCTGCTCGTGCTATTGTTGTAAGTGTTACCAGAGATATAAGACTTTGTTGGTTCAGTGATTGAAGCAGACAACGATTCAAGATGAATCAATGAAACCTAAAGAACAAAATCAAAGAGAAAGACAAAGTCGAAGATAAAATCTTTTGAGCTTAAGCGGATTTGCTCACTATCTAGTGCAAGATTCAAGTGAGATTGCTTAGAAATTTTACTCTGATTACTTAATCATCTTGCACTCGATGATCAAGTCTTGTTACAGAATGAATAAGAAGAATAAAGAAGATGAAGCGATCAAAACCAATAAAGAAGAAACTTAGCTCTGCAACTCTCGTTGATTTAGAATCACGAAGATGTTATCTTCATTTTTTCAACAACTTTACTTTCTGTTAATCTCAATCTTATCTCTTAAATCTTCTCTTATCCAATTACATATGTATTTATATTAAATCCATATACATAATATGTTTTGTCATTTTGTAACCAAATGGATCTTAAAAGTTATTGCTTTGTTAAGATATGGGCCTTGCAATGTAAAGCCCAATATATATTTTGCAATCAACTCTAACAATGCCCCACTTGATTTCAAAATAAATTTCGAAACTCCATTGATGTCATCAAGACTTGAATCAATGTATTATGTAACAAAGGCGCATAGTTAACATCCTTTCAATATACACAACCTGTTTGTTATATTTTAAAATTGTTCATAACGTTTCTTACTTTAGAAGAAACTCAAACAATTACATATGTGAATTTATGTTTTTTACATATCATAAGCATCAACATCTCATTACATAGACTTGCTATTCATCCAGCTTATTCTCCTAGACTTATCCAAGTTTTTCTCATGATCTTCTCTTACTTTGACCTGTTGAACCATGGTTTAAGTTAATAAATCCATCGGTAAGGAGCTTTGAGATTTTCACAAACTTAAGTCAGGTTCAAACCCATTTCCCTTGCTGTCTCTTTGACTAGACGACTGCATAAATCCTTGGTAAAAAGGTCTGCCACATTCTTCACTGACCTCACATATTCAATTGACAAGACACCAGCTTCCATAAGACCTCTTAATACTTTGTGTCTCATTCGAATATGCCGTTTTTTACCCTTGTACAACTTGTTCATGGCTACTCCAATTGCAGCTTGTGAGTCACATCTTATTAAGATAGAAGAACATGGCTTGCTCACCATTGGCAAATCTACAAACATACTCCTCAACCAATCTGCCTCTTGTGCAGCTAGTTCTAAGGCTATTAGCTCAGATTCCATCGTTGATCTAGCTATACATGTTTACTTTCTAGATCTCCAAGATATAACTCCACCTCGTAGCATGAAAACATATTCACTAATAGAGTTAATCTCATCATTGTCTGTCACATAATTTGCATCACAAAAGGCCTCTAAAACACAAGTAGATCCGTTGTAGTTCAAACTACAGTTATGTGTTCCTTAAAGATATCTCAGTAAACGATCCATTGCTTTCCAATGATCTTCATTTGGACTATGAGTATAGCGACTGATTGCATAAGCTATGTCTGGCCTAGTGCAGTTCATCAAGTACATTACACTGCCAAGAATCTTTGCAACGTTACTTTGTCTAACACTCTCACCTCTGTTCTTACACAAGTGTAAAGATGAGTCATATGGAGTTCTTCCTGCAGGTTTATCCCAATAGTCAAATTTCTTCAGAACTTTCTCTATATAATATGACTGTGACAAACCCAAACCTTCTTCCGTTCTTGTCACTTTGATACCTAAGATGACATCTACTTCCTTAAGGTCTTTCATGCTGAATTTAGAACTCAGAAACGATTTTGTTTCTTCTACTATTGATAAGCATGATCCCAAAATCAACATATCATCAACGTAAAGGCATATTATCACATAATTTGATTTTTACACTCTTGCTAAATATACACGTATCTCCTGTATTTGATACAAATCCATTCTCAAACAAGACTAAACTGAATTTTTTAAACCACTTCTTGGAGCTTACTTTAAACCGTAAAGTGATTTTTTCAATCCACAAACTTTGTTTTCTTGCCCTTCTATTACAAACCCTTCTGGTTGAATCATATATATTTCCTCATCTAAGTCACCATTTAAGAAGGATGTCTTAACATCCATTTAGTGTACTATTAACCTATAAGATGATGCTGCAGCTAATAACATTCTAATGGATGCAATTTTTGTGACAGGAGCATATGTATCGAAAAAATCAATTCCCTGAGTTTGAGAATATCCTTTGAGCTACTAACCTGGCTTTGAACTTGTCAATTGATCCATCAGCCTTTAGTTTCTTCTTTAGAATCCATTTGCATTTCATAGCTTTGCATCCGTTAAGGAGATCTACAATTTCCCAAGTGTGATTAGTAATAATTGAATCATACGCACAATCTACAGCTTCTTTCCAAAAGAGAGCATCAATTGATTGCATTGCTTCAGTGTAAGATAATGACTCCTTTTCGAGTAGAAAAGTGAATACAATTTCCTCACTTAGATTATCTTCATATACAAGGAAGTTAGTAATGAAATCTGCACCAAAGTCTGTTGGAATTTTCATTCTCTTACTTCTCCTTAACTCAGTATCATCAGTTATCTCCAAGGTTCGTTTCCTTGTCATGGTCTGTACCTGATTAGAAACAACATTTGAGTTCAGAGATGAAGTCGTGTAATCAACAAATCCATTACCTTTTTTAGAAGGAAATATTTTTTCGAAGAACTCCACATCACGTGATTCAATCACGTGACTGAGACTCATAGACTATTTATCAAAAGTAAGACATTTGTATGCAACACTATTACTTGTATATCCAATGAATATAGCATCACATGTCTTTGTTCCTATGTTAGTTCTCTTAAACTCAGGTAGACCTATCTTTGCTAAACATCCCCATGCTCTAAGATAGTTCAGATTAGGAGGAAATACTTTCCATAACTTGTAAGGTGTACCATGAATTCTTTTATGAGGCACTCGGTTGAGAATGTGACACGCAGCCAACACAGCTTCCCCCCACATTTGGTCACTCATACTTAAACTCAAGAGCATTGCATTCATCATGTCTTTGAGTATCCTATTATTCCTTTTAGCTATTCCATTTTTCTGAGGTGAATACGGTGCAGACGTTTCATGAATTATACCTTCATCAATAAAAAAAACGTTTAAACTTGTCAGACATATATTCTCCACCTCTATATGATCTCAACCTATTTAACTTTCTGCCTAATTGGTTTTTAGCTTCAGTTTTGAATTGAACAAACATGTCAAAAGCCTCATCTTTTGATTTCAACAAATAAACTCGACAAAACCTTGAAATATCATCTATAAATGTGATGTAATAACTTTTTCCTCCTTTGCTAGTTGAGTTTTTGAAATCAGCTATATCAGAGTGAACAAGATCGAGAAGAGAAAAAACACGAGAAATTTGAAGCGTAATCTCGCATGTTTTGCTTCTACACAGATTTCACATTTCAATGAGCTGAAATCGATGGAATCATGAATAATATTTGCTTTTACGCAGTTTGCTTGTGATCCAAACTATGCCATGAATCATAACTCGAAACCAAGTAAGCAGAATTATTCTCTTTATTCACATCATCAATCTCAAGTACAAAAATATTACCACAACAGAAAGCTTTACCCACATAATTCCCATTCTTAGACAGAACTAACATCCCAACCTCTATAGTTTATTTAACACCATCATTCATCAACAGTGCACTAGAAATCAAATTCCTATGCATATCAGGCACAAAAAGAGTCTTAGTTAAGGTCAGAGATCTCCTTGATGACATCTTCAATTCAACCTCTCTGATCCCTTTAACCTTAAGTGCTCTTGCATTTCCTAAGTAAACAGTTTTACTGCCATTGTCTTCCATCTTCTTGAAGAGTGATTTCTAGTTACAGATGTGCCTAGTAGATCCAAAGTCTACAATCCACTCCACCTTGTCAGTAAATGCATAAACTTCAGTGACAACAACAATAATGTCTTATGTAAGATGTGCTTGAGTATTTTCCTTCTGTTGCTGCGAGTGAACTTTGTATTCATGCTTCTTATGACCTAGTTTCCCACAACTCCGTCACTTCACCGTTTTCTTAAATCCTACTGATTTTTTCTAAGCAGTTTTGTTATCATTGTTCTTCTTCTTTCCTTTCCAGTTTTTCTTGCCATTTCCAGAAGAACTTTCAACCAGATTAGCATCGGATTTATATGAGCTTGGTTCACTAACATTACCTTGGAACATTCTGTTTGCTTCCTCAATTAATATATCAGAGATTAACTCATCAAGATCCATCCTTTTCTTTTCGTGTTTGAGTTTGGATCGATAGTTACTCCATGAGTCTAGAAGTTCGTCTATCATAACCATAGCCGCTAGATGATTGTCAATTGGCATTCCTTCAGCTTGTATCCTCGAAACAATGGCTTCATAGTCATGTAATTGATCTAGCACATGTTTGTTGTCTTGAATCTTGAAACAGGTCCATTGAGACGTGATGTACTATCTCTTACCTTCATCCTCTCCACCATATTTCTTCTTAAGATTTACCCAGATCTCCTTTGCTGAGCTATAGCTCACATAAATGTCAAAAAGCTTTTCAGAAATATGACGTAGAATGTGTCCTCTACATGTCCTGTTGTGTTCCTCGGCTGAGCCATCTTTCTTTTGCTTCTTAGCTTCATCTTCTACACGATTAGATGGATCTTTCTGATCTATCTTCTATTGGATTTGAGTCGAATCTGCAACACCTACACCTCTGATTATTTTGTCGTCTTCAGAGGGAATGTAATCCAGTCCTGTTTCTTGGAAAAAGAAGAGCAGCTCCTCCGACCACCTCCGGTAATTAGAGTCGGTGAGAGGTTGCAACTTAGATAAGTCGAGAACGATTCCTTTCTTTACCATTAGTCTTCAATCGAAGTAAAATCCGCTTAAGATTGTTGGTTCAGTGACTGAAGCAGACAATGATTTAAGATAAATCGATGAAACCTAAAGAACAAAATCAAAGAGCAAGACAAAGTCGAAGATATAATCTTTTGAGCTTGAGCGGATTTGCTCACTATCCAGTGCAAGATTCAAGTGAGATTGCTTAGAACTTTTACTCTTATTACTTAATCATCTTGCACTCGATGATCAAGTCTTGTTACAGAATGAATAAGAAGAATAAAGAAGATGAAGCGATCAAAACCCAGAAAGAAGAAACTTAGCTCTTCAACTCTCGTTGATTCAGAATCATGAAGATATTATCTTCATTGTTTCAACAACTTTACTTTCTGTTAATCTCAATCTTATCTCTTAAATCTTCTCTTATCCGATTACATATGTATTGATATTAAACCCATATACATAGTCTGTTTCATCATTTTGTAACCAAATGGATCTTAAAGTTTTATTGCTTTGTTAAGATTTCAACGTAAGGCCCACTATATATTTTGCAATCAACTCTAACAGACTTCACTCCTATGTTGCTGCAACCTACCCCAATTGGCTTCGATCTCTCCTTATTGTTGATAACATCAACCTTTTCCAATCGCCTATCGATATTATTTTTGGCTCATCTTAGTTTGAGTTCTCTTTATGTTTTTTAATGCTTCTTACTTAACTTTTTCGTTTTCTTGTACCAAATTTCTTCTTATTAATTTGTTTTCAGGCGCCAAAAAATAAAATGAAGCTGTTAGGACCAAATGAAGAAAGTCTTTGGATTTTAGTTCATGTTGGAACTGAATTCCCAAAAGTTCTCAGATTTTAATGGTTTTGTGAGTTTGGTGACAAGTTTTTCGGTGCCAATGTGTTTTTTATGTATCAATAAGCTCAAGTTAACTGTATCCCCAAACATGATAGTTTGGCCCAATAGGCCGGATTAATGTTTCGAAGATAACTTGGCCCAATAGGCCCATAAGGACCTGAAACACCACCTTCTTCCACACTCGCGAGTAAAAATTTGCCAAATGATTGATTCTCTAATTTCGTAAGTTTCAGGGTCGTCTTTCTCGCCTTTTGCTCGTCTCTCCTGTGTCAAACATGTCCACCATCTTCGTTCCTTAAACTTTTCTTCATTGCTTACTTTCTTTATTCGTGGTTTTTATTTCACTGTCTTCATCTACGTTTTAGCTAGAATTTCTAAGCTTACTTTAGGGTTTTTTCGACTCACATTTCCGATAAACCCTAGTTTCAGTGCGATCACTAGTAGTGGAATTTGAGTCTCTTAGGTGAGTGTCTTAATAATGGAGACCGCTTCGAGCGTAGCTGCACCTCGTAGCGGTTCCCTTCAGAATCCATCGCCGACTCCGTCCAGGAAAGAATGGCGTGCCGTTTCGGATTTACAAAACGTTGGAGACGCGTCAGACTATGTGGTAACGTTTATGCTTATGGGTTAAGTTAATGAATGGGTGGACTAAATCTGGACATTTTGATTATCTGATACTGTTATATCTGTTGATTTGCACTTCGAATAGTGTTCTCATTATTTCAGTTTTTAGCTCAATCTTTAAGATTCCACTGTATCTTTGTCTGCTTTATTTAGCTCGGACAAATGCGGCGTTCATTGAGAGAGTTCAGAGGTTTGTTTTTGGTTGTTCCTTGGTTCTTATATTGACTGTCTTTGTTAAATTTGTTAGAATTTGAAACGATGAAAGTTAAACTGAATAGATGAGAGAATTACTTGAGTCTTAGAATGCCTATTAATTTTAAACTTGTTGGAGAGTGGAAACAACATTTTTGTTGGGTTTCTTGTAGTGCAGAATGGAAGTGAGCAGGATGGTTTTTCAAATAGTGAGATGTTGCAGCAACAACTTGTTGATGTTTCTAGGAAAAAAGGAGAACTACAGCAGTTGGAGATTGAGCTTCGAGCCCAAATGATTGCGAGACATGAGATCATGGAAATCCAGAGCAACTATGAATCTCAATTTACGGAGTATGCTAATGCTGCTGCTAGAATGCAGGTTAGGTTACAATGTTCGTTCTCCTGATGTTATTAGCAGGGTTTTTCTATCCTGGATTTTTTTGTCTATTTCATTAAGCAAAGTGTTGCATGGAAGATAATGGAATCTTGTTAATTATTTAGGAGCAACTTCATGAAAAAGAGAGATCTATTCGGGAGGCAGAGAGGAAGCTAGAGGAGAAGGAAAGAGAGCTACATGCGATTAAACTTGATAACGAAGCGGTTTGTTCTATACATTATTCCTAGATTTCTTTTTGATATGAATTTGAATAATGTGTTTTAAGCTCTTCTTTGTACTGCTAATAGGCCTGGGCAAACGAGGGTATCCTAAGAGAACAAAATAAAGAACTTGCAACATTCAGGTGCTGTTCTTTCTTGAAACGATTTTCTCTTGGCTAAGTTCGCACACATCTTCTATTTACTTTACGTTACGAGGCATTTATCTGTTACTCTTTTGTATTATATTGGGTTCTACTTTCTTGTTTTTTTTTTTTTTTCCCTTTTCAAGTGTTATTTGGGGTCTTTGATTTCTATTTTATAATTTATACTACTTTTAGACATAAGGTTTTGGAATATCTAATAGAAGACAATTTCTTTTCTGAATTTGTAGAAGGGAGCGTGATCACTCTGAGGCTGAGAGGACCCAAAATATACATAAAATTTCTGAACTTCAGGAGCATATTCAAGAAAAAGAAAGCCAGCTCAGTGAATTTCAGGAACAAGTCAGTTTTCCCTTGTTATTGATCTTGTAGTTATATATCATTGTCTTGTTTGAAGTCTTATTACAAATAAACAGTGTCCTTATTCTTAATGGCTTGTAGAATAGGATTGCTCAAGAAACTATCTTGTACAAAGATGAACAACTACGAGAAGTACAAGGTTGGATGGCACGTGCCCAAGAGATGGATGCTTTACAATCTTCTACAAATCATTCTTTGCAGACTGAATTGCGAGAATGTACTGAGCAGTATAACCAGCTCTGGCATGGTTGCCAGAGACAGGTTGGTTCCTTAATTATCTTCTAACTCCCAATTGATTTCATTTGAAATAATTATACTTTTATCTTATATTTTTCTTTGTCATTGAGTTCAGTTTGCGGAGATGGAGAGATTGCATTTGCATACAGTGCAACAGCTTCAGCTTGAACTTGCTAATGTAAGGGAAGGAGGTGGCTCCAAAACAAATTGTAGTGGTGCTTCCCAGATTGTCCAGAACAGTGTGAACCATGAAACTCATGGAAACAGAACAGTAAGTGCAAATGCTAATGTCCATTCAAATGGGAAAAGCGCAGATAACATCTCATCGTTAACTTCAAGTGATGATAATGCAAATCAGGTACATGTGCTTTTTTCCTTCTTTTTAATGTGGATTCTCTTATAAGATGTCCTTCTGTTTGGCTTTTTGTGTTAGATTTACAGGATTATAGCTTATGTTGAGATGACTATGTGCATTTGCGTTATTAATTTGGGCATGTCAGCCAGTATATCGTTAAAACATTAGATGATAAAACTGTTTAGCGAAAGTGCAATTATTTTACACTCCCTGCATCCAAAAAGTACTATGTTGGACATTAAGAAGGCCCTTATAGAAGTTCGGTGATAATGTATTTAAAAGTGGTCGATTGTCTAGTCAATTTAATGCGATTGTTCAAAACTCTAGATATGCTGTGCTCCAGATAGTAATCTTGGCAATGAAACAATCCAAGCTGAAACACTTGAAAATTTCCCTCACCCATAATGACCTTTTGTCTTGTAATTATTTGTAGAGCAACCGTGTTGACGGGGTGTCATTGCCAAGATTACTATCTGGGTACTCTCAAGCGGGTCAGATGAATCCTTTGCATTCTTTTATCATGCATCAACAAGAAAATGCTCAGCTTCAGCCTCGGGGACCTTCACATCATGTTGCACAATCTGTGTTGCTGCAGCAAAAGGTGTGAGCATAAGAATGCTTCTTTTGTTTCATTTTGTTACAATTAATGACCAATTGTCATTCATACTTTTTTGCAGGGTGTACCAGATAGTTCACAGATGCCTATGCAGAATCATGTGCATCTAGCTCAAGGTGTTCATGGTTTTGTAAGTTCTGATGTGAAGAGTGAATATCAAGTGCCTGCCAATGGACAGTCTTTTGGTCAAGGGTATGGAGGTGTTCATATTAGCCAAGGAGCACAGTACGGATCTATTACACCATCGTCTTCTGTGAATGAACAGGTAGGGGATGTTTTGTTACGACATGTGGTTATGCATGTTCGATGCAACAGTGTCTTAGAAAGTACTTCTGAACAGGCAATGGAATCTGGCAATGAAGATTATCATGGATCTAATGACTCAGATAATAATTTTCAAGACATTTCTTCACAGTTCCGTGATGTGCTAAGGCTCACTTCCCATGCCAAAAATGAGAAACCTGAGGTATGCAATGCACTTATTACCTGCCTAATTTTCTTGGCTTGTAAAGCCTAGTTAGGTTGAGTATAAGGAAAATGTTCTGAATGTGCGTTCAATTACTCTCCCCAGGAAGCTAATGGTCAGGTTTCACCAGGTGAAGACAATGGTGTTAAATCCACAGTGCCTGAAACTCTAGTCTCATCTGGGAAACATGAGAAAAACTTAGAGAGTGCCCTGCTTGATGAAAGGTCGCTTTTGACATGCATCCTTCGAACTATACCAGCTGGTGGAAGAATCAGAATTAGCTCAACGGTGAGGGCAAACAAATTTTAACCACAATGAGGGTGATAAATTGAATTTGAGTATGGGGTTTCCAATGTTGCCTGTTTCATATGTGCAATACAGCTTCCAAACCGTTTGGGCAAGATGCTAGCCCCTCTGCACTGGCATGATTACAGGAAAAAGTATGGGAAGCTGGACGATTTTGTTGCTAGACACCTCGAGGTATGTCTCATCCCAAATACCTGAACAATTTTTATGCTCTTTTCAAAACTTCAAACTGCTAAACTGGTTTTGGCTGCAGTTATTTGTGATAGAGGACGACTACATTCAAGTTAGAGAAGGTGCACAGAAAATGGTAGCAGCTTCAGCAGCAGCAGCAAAAGTGGCAGCAGCAGCAGCAGCTTCATCATCTCCAAACTCGGTCTATGTGGCGATGACTCCAATGGCTCAGTCTCAAGAATTAAAGAATGACAAAACAATTCTAAGAGGTAGGCAGAGCTCTGATTATATGGCAATGCAACAGAGAAAGCTCTGATCTTACAAGTCAAGGTCTTCAAAGTGAAAGCCATACAAGAATGAGGCGTAACAATCTCCTATCTTTTTCTTAATTATTTGGTGTATCAAGTCGCCGATCTTCGAAGCTATAGTCTATACATTCGATTTTACTTTCCCATAGCCATGCCCAAAATCATATCATATCTAATTTGACCTGCTTAGAGTCGACCAACTGAAAATCAGAAAAGTATCAGTTAAACATAACGCTTATCATCGTCTAGACTTACGTACCTTGCCTCTTAATCAACCAATCTAACTAAAGCAGCGGAAAAACCTTAAAGAAGGCCAAAAAGAAGATACTGCACACAAATCTTTGTTGCTGCGAGTTATTAACTTAAAAGAAAAACTAAAGATTAGCGGTTCACAGAGCTGAGATAATCATGGGTTTAGGCGTTTAGCAGATTCATCACCAAATAAAGAGATTTCAGATTTGGGCAACTCTTAAGAAAAGTCTGTAACCCTTATGAACTGGATACAGAGGCGGTGTGTGCAACTAAATTGAGGCAGCGGTTTTACTTTTTGAGTATTGGGTGAGAAACTAAAGCGACGGTTCCTATTTGAGTATAGAAACAAGACTTGGTAATGTATAAGTAATAACAGAATGTTGGTTAGAAACCCTGGTATGTTGTATGGACTAAAAGCACCAACAAAGTTGACTTCAAAATGTACTTTTGCAGAGAAATCCGAATAGATTATCCTCTCTGAAAATAAACCTTAATCACAATATACGTAGACTGATTTATGCTGATTCTTTTTAGCCTCTGAGAGGTCACTACTAAGACCTTTAAATTATCATGAATTGCCCGTTATCAGACGAATGTATGATGATCGTTCAAATCTTCTAGAGCTGGAGAGCATGAGATAATATAAAAATGTTTCTTTTTTTTTTACTCGATGATTGCAGACTTCATACACCGAAAAATTTAAATAAAAGAGATTGTGGGAATTCATTCTTATATGCCTTTCATATTTCTTCCCCACCCAATCTCACAGTTATCAGTTTAAAATGCTTTCTACAGAAAGCAAGAGCTTACTTTGTTTCCAAGCTATTGCTTCGTCATATAATCAAAGCTCTGCCTACCTCTTTGGACTGTTTTGTCATTCTTCTTTAACCCTTGCGACTGAGCCATTGGAGTCATAGCCACATAGACCGAGCTTGGAGATGATGAAGCTGCAGCTGCTGCTGCCACTTTTGCTGCTGCTGCTGAAGCTGCTACCATTTTCTGTGCACCTTCTCTAACTTGAATGTAGTCGTCTTTTATCACAAATAACTGCACTCACAAACCCCAAAAACAAAATTAATACTTCTAGTATATGACCACATGACATGAATATTTTATCAATTAGCCTGTGTACAGACCTCGACATGGCTAGCAACAAAATCGTCCAGTTTCCCGTACTTCTTTTTGTAATCATGCCAATGCAAAGGAGCTAGCATTTTACCCAAACGATTTGGAAGCTGCAATTGACAGTTCAAGCGCATATTATTATCTATATATAAAGCCATTTTCAAACTCAATTCACTCTCGTTGCTATTAAAAGTTTAAAACAATTAGCTCTCACCGTTGAACTCATTCTGATTCGTCCACCAGCTGGTATGGTACGAACAATGCATGCCAAAAGCGACCTTTCATCAAGAAGTGCACTCTCTGAGTTCCTCTCAGCTTTCCCAGTTGAGACAAGAGTTTCAGGCACAAGAGTTTCAGGCACGATGGATCCAGCACCATTCGGTTCACCAGGTGAGACCTGACCATTAGCCTCCTGAAGAGAGAAACCAGATGGAAAACACATTCAAAACATTTTCGCCATAGCCAACCTAATAAGGCTCCACAAGCCAAGAGGATTTGCCAGATAATATGTGAACTGTATACCTTGGGTTTCTGAATTAAGGCACTGGAATCTAGCCTTAGAGCATCACGGAACTGTGAAGAAATGTCTTGAAATTTTTTCTCTGATTGATTGGATCCAAGATAATCTCCATTGCCAGATTTCACTGCCTGTTAAGCAGTACTTTCTAAGTCAGTATCGTATCAAACATGTATAACCACAGGTAGTAATAAGAACACCCCCTCACCTGTTCATTCACAGAGGCTGATGGTAGAGTAGATCTGTATTGTGCTCCATGGCTAGCTTGAACATCTCCATACACTTGACCATAGGACTGTCCACTGGCAGGCACTTGGAATTCACTCTTCCCATCTGAACTAACAAAGCCATTAGCACCATGAGATGGGTGAACGTAATTCTGCATAGGCATCTGTGAACTATCTGGGAGAGCCTGAAAAAAAAAAGCATGAAACACAATGGTCATTAACTGTAACAGAATAAAACAAAAGATGCATTCTTAAGCTCACCTTTTCCTGCAGCAACACTGATTGTGTAACATGAGGTAAAGGACCCTGAGGCTGAACCAGGTGAGGAACTTCTGGTTGATGCATGATAAAAGATTGCAGAGGAGTCATCTGTCCCGCTTGAGAATACCCATGTATCCCAAGATGAGAAGCTGACACCATTGTTACACCATCAACACGGTTGTTCTACAAATAATCACAAGAGAAAAGGAAGTTAAAGTTAATAAAAGATCTTTTTCAAGTGTTTTTGCACGGATTCTTTGATTGCCAAGACCACTAACAATAAATTAATAGTACACTAGTTAGTAGACCTACAGACAGATGGTCTATAATGTGCAACACGACAAAACTAGAATTCCTACCAATAATCCCAAACCTGTGTAGCAATTATTTTCAACTACAAGATCACATAAGCCTGTGTGGATGCTCTGGTTCCAGCACAGTAATTTTTAACTGACAGAAATATTAAATTATAACATCTAAACGCCTGACAAGCCCAACTGAATAATGCAAACATTAGATTCATCTCAACATACGCTAACATTGTATTGCAGATAGGCAACCATCTTGTAGAGCCAACACAAAAAGGAATTAGCGGAGGTCAACGATTTAAGAGCATCAACGGAATCATACATGTACCTGGGTAGCCCTATCATCATTTGAAGTAAGAGATGATCTGTTATCTGCAATTTTTCCATTTGAAGGGACATTAATGGTTGCACTTTCTGAGCTATTTCCATGAGCCTCAAATTGGTTTGCAGTGTGCTGCATAATCTGGGGGGCACCATTGGAATTTGTTTTGGAGCCACCTCCATCCCTTAAATTGGCAAGCTCAAGCTGAAGCTGTTGCACTGTATGCAAATGCATTCTCTCCATCTCCGCAAACTGAACATAAAGACTTGAAACAATATCAGATAAAGAGTATGATTGTTTTGAGCAGAAATAATAAATCAATTGAACTCAGGTAAACAACCTGTCTCTGACAACCAAGCCAGAGCTGGTTATATTGCTCAGTGCGTTCTCGCAATTCAGCCTGCAACGAGTGATTTGTAGAAGACTGTAAACCATCCATCTCTTGTGCACGGGCAATCCAACCTTGCGCTTCTCTCAGTTGCTCGTCTTTGTACAAGATAGTTTCTTGAGCAATCCTATTCTACGAGCCATTAGGGAAAGGAACACTGCTTTAGTGTATAAAATTTCAACATAACAATGAACATCATAGCAAGATTGATAGCCATGATTTTATTAACAGCTTTTCTTGAGTAAAAAAACACGGGAAAACTAACTTGTTCCCGTAGTTCGGTGAGCTGGCTCTCTTTCTCTTGAATATGCTCCTGAAGTTCAGATATTTTATGTATATTTTGAGTCCTCTCAGCTTCAGAGTGATCACGCTCTCTTCTGCATATTGGAAAGGTCAAACATGTGGTCTGTTATATATTCCAAAAACGAACATAGAAAGCAGACTGTTTCACGAAACCTAGTAAACCTTAAACAAGAGTAAAGATTTTCAAGAATTTAAGGCACCTGAGAGTGGCAAGTTCTTTGTTTTGTTCTCTTAGGAGACCCTCTTTCGCCCAAGCCTGGCAGAAGTACAACGACAGCTTAGATACCAGTTTAAATGAACTTATCTCTAACTAAATAAGTAGGAATAAGATATAAATAAACAGACCGCTTCACTATCCAGTTTAATTTTATGAAGCTCTCTGTCTTTCTCTTCTATCATTCTCTCCATCTCCCGAATAGATCTCTCCTTCTCATGAATTTGCTCCTAAAAGTTCAACAACATTCCTTTATCTTCCTTGCAACATTGAAGTGCTTGATGAAATAGTCGAGGAGAAAGAAACTTTGGTACTATAGCAAGAGAACAAGCTGTGTAATCCAACCTGCATTCTAGCAGCAGCATTAGCATACTCTTTAGATTGCGATTCAAAGTTTCTCTGGATTTCCATTGTGATCATCTGAGCTCGAAGCTCAATCTCCATCTGCTGTAGTTCTCCCTTTTTCTTAGAAATGGACTGAAGTTGCTGTAACAGCTCACCATCAGAAAATCTACCATCCATGGTAATCGAGTAGAAATCCAAATCAGCCGGCTCTCTCCCATTCTGCATTACAAGAAACCCCACAAAGTTTTCGTTTTACACTCTTCGATAAGCAAGGAAACTAAGTAAAATTGGAAGACGGAAGCAATCTACCTCGTATATGGCTCTCTCATCTGTCTGATTTAGCTTTAACTGTTCCAAATCCTGAAACAATTATGACAAGGGCAATCGAATGTGAGGTGGGAAACAGGAAAAGGCAAACTACACAAACCAAGTTTTTCCCTCAACGTACTAAACAAACATCGAAAATGTCATTCCCGGAGAGCACCAGAGTTACAGTGATTATATTGACACAACGAGAACTATCTGAACTGGAAAAAAACAAAGATTCAAAGGCACATTATTACATAGTCTGTGGCGTTTCCAGAGTTATGAGAATCCGAAACGGCTCGCCATTCTTTTCTTGATGAAGTTGGCGAAGGATTCTGAAGGGAACCGCCACGAGTCGCAGCTACGCTCGAAGCGGTCTCCATTAGTAAGAAACTCACCTAAGATCCACTGAGAAAAACTAGGGTTTATCGGAAAAGTAAGGGGAAAAAAAAAACTAAAAGAGTCCAGAAAATTCTAGCTAAAGCTTAGACAGAGATGATGAATAAAAACCAGGATTCACGATACGGAAGGCTAAAGGAACAAAAATGGTGAAAATGTTTGACGCAGAAGAGACGAACAAAAGTGCGAGTGAGACGAGACGAGAGACGACCCCAAACTAGTGAAAATTACAGAATCAATCATTTCGCCATTTTATACTCGTGGGAGTGAAGATTGTGTTCTTTATCCTTTTGGGTCTATTGGGCCGAGTCCATTAATCAGGTTGGTACTTCGTTGAAATTTTGTCTGGTATCTCCAAATGCGTTTTTATTTTCTAACCATTTATGGAAAAATACTACTTTGACCAAAAAAAGAAAAAGGGAAACTACTACCCCGTTCACAAACGATGTCGTTTTGAACGTTGGGCTATTATCCTAGCCATTCCCAAAACGAGGTCGTTGTGTTTTAGTCCGAAATGGCTCATTAAGAAATTCGTAGAATCGGAGAGATTTGAGAGGAGAGCGAAGGAGGAAGAGGAAGAAAATGGGATACGTGTTGAGGGTAAGATTGGCATCTTTCTTCGCCGGAGCTGCGACTGCGTCTTTTATCGGCCTCTCTGTTCTCTACAAAGATTATAAAGTCGCTCACGAATCGATTTCTCAGCAGGTTAGCAATCGATTCGAAATCTTTTTCTTCTATCGGATTCATATCTTTCGATTTTCTATTGGGAACAAGTTATTTCATCGTAAGAATATCATTGTTGAATAGAAGAAATCGATACATTTCGTTAGTTAAAATTTGGTGAGAAGGGGATTGTTTGATCTGACGACTAAGAGTTGATTAATTTTGGAGATACTTGGAGCAATTTAGGGTTCTCTTATCATCTCTGCGATTCTGTAATTCATAGGCAATCTGATTAGCCATTGTTGAGGAAGAAATTACACAATTTTGATTATCATTCAGGAATTAGGGTTTCTGGTAATTGCCATTTATGGTGAGATTTGGTTCTGGACCATGAATATGCTTGAGTTTCAAACCTATTCGTTGACGATGCTCTTAGATTATAATAAAAATATCCATTTGTGATGCGAGTAATTCAAATTGCTATAACATGAGAAAACTTTTTCAAACATTTGGTTATGCTGAGTATTGATGAGTTCAAGGAAGCACAATGGTCATCATTTTGAATATTCTCAGCCGTATTGCATCTGTACTACTGATTATTAAAACATGCTGGGAATCTTAAGATGCCAAAGTAATGTTAGCATGAGAAAACTGCCAAACATTTGGTGTTGTGAGTATGAGTTGGGTTGAGGCATAACAGTTATCATTCTTAATGTCCATAGCAATATTTTTTATTTCTGTAGCATTAACGATTCGGATACCAATATGGCTATTGACTTTAGATATGATATCTGTTTCTGCAGGCAAAATTTTTTCATGACTCTTTGGATAGAAGGATCTCTGTTCTTGAAAGCTTGAGACAAAGTGAAGCTCCTCAGCTTGCTGAGACAACTGATTAGCATCTTTCTCGACATTAACACTTTCTGCTTGGTAATGACGTTTTGAGTTGAGATGCTCGTCCTCGCATTTATGAATAACTTGGAAGTTCTTGTATGACTGCTGTTTAAAAACAATGAAGCTTAAGGTAGTCTACAATGTGGCTTGAAACTTGCTGTAACACTTATGATAAAAATCTATGTTCGATTTATTATATTGGATCTGAAACCAGTAAAATCCAGCTCATCAGGCCATCTTTGAAGCTAGGGATCTATTGGTAGTTTTCTGAACAGCTGAAGATAAGCATTAAGCAAGACCATTTTATATATCAAGAGCTAGTCCTGGGCAAAAAATCCATTATCGAAATTCAAACCCGCACCAGAACTGGTTCAACCAAACCATTTAGAATTCGGATGTATCCAAATAAACGAATAGTTTTTGATTACAAGTTATTTCGGGTTCTGTTAATAACCGAATCCGTAACAAACCGAATCCAACCCAAAATATAATTGAAGTCATAAGACTAAAGTTCATACCCGAACCTATCCGGCCGAACAATTTAGATTAAAAGCTAGTTATAAACATGTACTTTAATTGAAATAACCGATCTGAAACCGAATCCATTGATATTATGCAACTCCAAAACCGAACCAAATCTAAGAATTTGAACCGAACCCAAACCAAACCTTAATAATTACCAAATAGACCTTAAACCTTAAAACCGAACCGATAACCAATTGGTCCCCGAATGCCCAGGCCTATCAAGAGCGATCTGACCATATCTCACGAATCATGTGTGAGCCAAACCAAGGAGCCCAGTGTGTCTATATGGGCTCTCAATGGATTAACATTATCTATTCTATTAATCGGGGTTCATTTTGGCATCTTTTTCTCAAAAATAACCTTTTATTTTTGTAAATATGACATTGATTACCCCTTGATTTGTTACTCCTAATTCGATTTCATTAATGACAAATTTGGAAGTTCATTATTTCTGCCCGATATATGATAGGATCATCCGATTTCTAATTGGATCTTTGAATGATTAGACAAAAAAATCCCTTGATTAATCGAATATGACCATATTTGTCCATCGATTTGCTCAGAGAAATGAAATTCATTAATGTTGTTATCGTCTTTTTATAGCTTTGAACCGAATAATTAATGGATATCCTATTTCTAATCGGATTTATCCAATTTATTTATGGATAATCCACATAACTCTTGGACCTAACGAGTTTATCTTTGTTTATTTGATTTTGAATACTCGATTTTATCATTAGCAGAACTTCTATATACTATATATACGATTTTTACGAAATTTATGTGGTATTTTTTGTATTTGATTTTGAAAAGTCGATATATAGTTATGATAACTTCAAATAGACGTTTAGATATATCATATCTACGATTTTTTTGAAGTTTATGTGATATCTTGATGTACAATGCAAATAACTTTTGTACATACCAAATTTAACTTTCATTATGTTTAGATATTTTTCTTATTAACATTTTGAAAAATCTATTTTTATGGTTACAATAACTTCGAATCTTTAAAATTTTACATATCCACGAAAACCTTATACTAACCCTAATCGTACTCTATATATAGTCCATTAGTCTTTAACCCTCAAATCACTTTTCTTCATTGCTATTTTTTCATAAAATCAAAAAAATCGACTCACAAATTCAATGGTTTCTTACGTCCAGTGAAGGAACTTAGACCATTCAAGACTCAATGGAGAATTTGTGTCAAAGTTCTGCATGCATGGAAACCTTCTGGTGCCTATGTTGATAATAATTTGGACGTGATCGTATAAGATGAATCGGTATGTTTTTTTTCCCGTTTTCTTTATTTTGTATACTTGATATTCAACAAATACTAATGTTCCTAAATTTTAATAATAATGTACTATTTCACAGGGATCTCATATTCATGCTACGATCAAAAAGGACCAGGTTCGTAAATTCTCTTATTATGTGCAGGAAGGCAATTGGTTGGTCATTGAGAATATCAGTCTAGCTAAATCGGGAGGGAAGTGCAAAGCCACAGATCATCCGTTCAGACTTAACATTAATGAAGCAAGTATCATTGTCAAAGTATCTTCAAAAT
>OVAX01001504.1:3613-43837 GCA_900406405.1 Lepidium africanum | reverse complement strand
CCTCAGCTAAGTCAGGTATTGTCTTCTGCATAATGATCTGACTTCTGGCATTTGCATATGACTCATTCAGTCTAGCAAGAAACTTGATCACATTTGTATGATCCGACTGTGTTGAGGTTTTCTTGCAACATTGACAAATCTTACAAGTGCTGATACATTCTGCACCTTCAAGATCATCCCATAGCGTCTTCAACTTTGTAAAGTAGGTGGATAAATCCATTGTTCCTTGTTGCAGAGCCCAGATTTGTTGAGTCAAATGATATGATCGTGGCAGATTCGTAATATGGAACCTTGTTGATAAGTCTTTCCAAATCTCAGAAGCATTTTCAAACCTCAAAATACTACTATATATTTGCTTGTTAACAGAATTTAGAATCCACGATTTCACCATTGAATTGCATCTGGACCAAACTCTATAGTGAGGATGAGTGGTATAANTCACCATTGAATTACATCTTGACCAAACTCTATAGTGAGGATGAGTGGTATAAGGACGAGGTAAACTACCATCAACAAAACAAATCTTGTTCTTCGCATCTAAGGCTATGTTCATAGCAATACTCCAAGTCGTATAATTTGTTCCATCCAAAACCTCTGAGATTATAGGGACTCCAGGATTATCACCACTAGTAAGGTAGTAAGGAGAATATTGAATACCTTCGAAATTGAAGTTTTCTTGAGATGAAACTTGATTCCCTGAGTTCAGATTCCCAAAAGGATTCCTCGCAACATCCGAATTTTGATTATTTGGAATTTCCTGCTCCGATGTCTCTGACTTCAAAGATCGAGTCGATTTCACGGGTTTTCTTGCTGTAATCGGATGTTTCCTTTTTGGACGAATGGTCACCATAGTTTCTCAAAGATTGAAGCGGAACAACTAAAATCAATGGAGAAAAGAAAGAGAAATGAAGGATCTCTGCGGAATAACAGAGGAATTCTCTGCGGAATAACAGAGATGAAAGAATGGAATTGAGCTGAAATTGAAGAATGATCAAAAGAGATCAAGCATTAGGAGTAGGAAGAAGCGGAAACTTCCTGCTCTGATACCATATTAGAGTTGCAGTAAGCAACAGAGGAAAAGAAAGAGAGAACAGAGGATGAAGATGAAAACAGAGACGAAGAAAAGTGTTGTTATATTGATCTCTACATTCTGTTACACATGTTTATATACATCCGGTTAACTTGGTTTACTCATTAAACCATTGAACCAATAGCTTTAAACACTCTAATAAGTACATTACCCAGTATTGATAATTTATCATCTTGTCTCAAGAAACTATAAGAATCAATAACTTACGATCAAATGCATTAACAAATAATTTAACAGACCATATTTTTTGAACAAAAAAGGTTAACTGGCAAATAAGATATTTATTATTCTGAAATTTCGGCATTTCCAATGGGTCAAAGAGTGTTAATTAAACCAATAAAAACTTGAGAGGAGCGAAATTTAAGTACAAAACAATAAATACGAAACTGTTATTTCACAAAAAAAAATCAAAAAGAAAAGAAAAGAAAATTAAAACGGAAAAGAAGAGTGTATATTATCTGCAGTTGTTCTTCAGGAAAGAAATAGAAACGTTACTTGAAATTGATTACTATATTCGAATAGTTTCTCTTGGATTTGTAGTTTCTTGGAAAATCTCATTTTTGTGTTTTGTACCAATTTCAATTGAATATATTTTTTGGTAAAGATATAAAAATCATGTCGAAATCTCAAGATAAGCTTGAAAAGATGCAACTCCGGCAAAGTTACCGGAATTTATGGCACGCCGATCTCATGAGCACCGTCTCCGCCGATACTCCTTGTAATTATATTTTGTAGTTTGCTCTTTAGTTTATATTTTCTGGTTAGAGAATTAATTAATTAATTTTTTGCATTTTTTTCTTCTTAATTTGGATTGGCAGATTGTTTCTTCTCTTGTTTGTGGTAAGTGGTTCATGTTCTTCTCTTCAATCTCTTTTCCTTTTTGGAAATTTTTTTCTGTAAATTGTCACTATTGAATTCATTAAAATGTTGATATTATGGCATCTAGCTTGTAGAACAAGAAATCGATCAGTAGTTTTAAGACTTCCGTCATATTCTTATGTTTATATTCCTCTAATTTTTGTAACAATTTTGGAAGTGTTTTCATATATCTAAAAAAAAAAAACGTTAAAATATAAAGGTGAACATTGTTAGTTGAAAAGAAATCCTAAATGCTTGTTGAAATCTAGAATTTTTCATTCTTACATAGTTTTATTTTATGTTCAACACATAAATTCCAAGTTAACTATACAAAGAACATATACTCTTTATGTGATAGGTTATTTAGTATCGTTTTTTTTAATTTAAAACCTAATATTGAACTCAGTGATGAACATTTTTTGGTTATTAACTGATCAAATTGCTACTCTTTGTATATTTGTCACTGAATGATTGTACTTTTCTTTTTGGTTCACATTAAACTTTGTCATTGTATTTATGAATGTAGTGGACCATGCGTTTCATACTTACTTCGGAAAAGAGCACTTTACAATGACATGTCAAGGTATTGAATTCTATTATCCTTAAACATCAACAATGAGATTTGTTTCTTCTGTTTATCTAAATATGCTAGTATTTGTTTTTTTGTGAAGGTACACTTGTTGTGGTGGTTATATGCCTTGTAGTGGTAAGTGTGGAGAAAGAAAATGCCCTCATTTTTGTCTTGCCACTGAGGTAAAGTAACTAGATTACTTGTGATACAATCTTTCTCTGAAATCTTTATACTGATTTGAGTTAAGTTCTCACTCTATTATGATCTTATGATGTTGACTAACTGTTTGTTTCTTCAGGTGTTCCTCTGTTTTGGAAATTCTGTAGCATCTACGCGGTTCATGTTGCAAGATGAATTTAACATCCACACAACAAAATGCGACAATTGCATCATTGTATTCTCTACTTTTCCTTTGTTTTCACTTTCAATGAGAATACACAGAAATATACAGATTCATGTCTACTAACATTTTGTCTGAATTTGGGCTCTTTTGCAGGGTTTTATGTTCTGTCTCAACCAAATCGCTTGTATCTTCTCTCTTGTCGCTTGTATTGTAGGAAGTGATGAACTCTCTGAAGCTTCGCAGCTTCTTACTTGCTTAGCTGATATGGTCTATTGCACGTATGTATAATCTCTCTAAACTCCATATCACTGGCTCAAATTGGCCCTAATTATTGCTGATTCTCTACTCTTGTCTTTGATTTTTGCAGGGTCTGTGCGTGTATGCAGGTACAGAAAGAGAGTTTTGCTTTCATCTTTTTAAAGGTGTATATCTAAGTTAGTTAAACAAAGCTAAAATCTTCTCTTTATTTACAGACACAACATAAGATTGAGATGGACAAGAGAGATGGTGTGATTAGTTCTCAACCAATGTCAGTGCCACCTGCTCAACAAATGTCTCGAATTGATCAACCGGTTCCTCCTTATGCTGGTTACCCTCCAGCCACTGGCTATCCTCAACCTTACTATCCACCTCCAGGCCATGGTTACCCTCCTCCTCCGGCCTATCCACCTCCTGGACATGGCTACCCTCCACCGCCCGGATATCCACCAGCACCGGGCTATCCCTCAAAGTAACTCATATCTCAATCTTCAAAATTAAAGTTGTAACTCCATCTATACCAATCTGTACAACTTCTATAGTGTGTGAGTAATCATCATCATCATCATTTCGTATGTTGTGGTTGTTAGTTTACAAGTAGTTATGCTGCTCGGTTTAGAAAAACCGAGCAGGTTCTTTACCGGTTTGTTGTCTCATTAATTTGTTGTTTTTTCTTTTATCTAATTAATTAAATTTAGAAAATTATATATGTTAGTTGAACTTGGTGTGTTGTCTATGTTTAAATTATACGTTTCAGTAATGATTATCTGATTTTCAAAGATCTGTTGGTCTGCCGAACCGGTTAAGGTATTATTAGTGAATTAACTATTGGATTTGCTAAATGACAATTCGTAACACTAAAAAAGTATACAATTTAGTGCCAATTGTTCGAGCATCCTTTTTCTTGCCTTTAATCTTTCTTGTCAAAGTAGGTCAGGTTCCACCAATCATTTGTAAATTTTGCTGGGTATATAAATTAACCAAAAAAAGAGATTTCAAATTGTTATGTTGGAAAATAAAAGTTTCTGTCATTTTTATATCACTTAAATCTTGTAAATCAATCTTGAAGTAAAGGAAATAATATTACAATTTTCATATGTCGTGACATATCTACCAAATAATAGTTACTTTTTTTTTTATAATTACTCGAAAACACAACTTAAATTCAAATAAATATATAATACAGTATGAGTTAATATTTGGTTGATTGTATATGTTGGAAGTGGATCCGAGATCCTATTTCGGTCTACGGGAAACAATAGGCCCAACACGATAAGTGTTCAACTCGGAAATGATATCGAAGTCTCAACTCAGATATTCTAACTCGGAAGAATTCATTCTCGGAAAAATTCCAAAGCTTGAAGAAAATCGGACGAAACATCATCAAACAAAGAAACAGAAATTTTCCTATTCCGACAAAGGAAATTTCCGAAAATCTAGCTAGAATGTTCTAGATAAGATCAAATCCTGAAAATTGTATATTTTCCTTCATTCAATCTACTTTGTAACCGTCTCTATGTTCTATAAATAGAGGAGTGGATCCTCCAAAAAAGGGATCAGCTTTTTGGTATACATTAAGCAACAAAGTCAACTCGTCAACCATTCCTTGTGTAGCACTCTTTCTCTCTAAATATCTAGAGAATCCTTGTCCGATCTTCCCAACCTTTTATCAAAATTGCGGTTCAGTCACCTTGTGCTAGACCCGATTCGAACAATATATATCCAAAACATTTTATTATAATACAAATTATTCACGAATTTAAGGGTTCGATAAAACATAGAGAAATTATGTTTAGCATACAATAAATGGATCAAATTTAAAACTTTGGAAAGTAAAAGATATTGTTAATAATTAAAAGTAAAAAATATTCTTTCTGAAAAATGAAAAAATCATTGTGAAAATCTCATGATATTATGATATTTGTAAAAATCTACAATATAATGATAATTGAAAAAAGTATTTTGTTACTTTGGTGGTTTAATAATAGTAACCGAAAGTTAGAAATGATTAGAAGCGTGTGGGGCTTTTGCTTGAAAAAAATAAAGCACAAGACAATCCTAAGAACGCCACGTGGCAACAGTTGAGTTTATTCCACTTGAGAAGAAGTTCTTTGCTTAACGTCTGTACTCTCGTGGACCTCTCCTCTCGAGTCGCCATTTCTAGTTTCTTGGTTTTGATACAATTTGTTTCGAGTTTTAAAGGAGATTTTTCTATTACTTACTTGCTCGAGTTGATTAGTAAAAACTGATATAGAGCTTAGATTTGGACATAGCGTCCAGCAATATCAGTGTAGTATGTAACTATAGGCATACAAACGGAATTGATTACCATACCAAACCGAAAATAAGTATTTGGTTTAGTTTTGATTTTTGGCAATGAACCGTTTGGTTTCAATATTGTGGTACCTTTTGGTTTTTGGTTTGGTTAATGAAGTCTATAGTCATGATCAGAAGGTAACTAAAGGAAGAAGGTTAAAGACTAACAGACTTCAAGCTAATTTCAGGTACAGAGGCAAACCGATCCGGTTATACGGATGTGGTTATTTAAAGTAAATCCCAGGACACGTGGTCGTAAGTCTAATTATTTTGGGTTTAATTCATTTTTAGTTTTAAATACTCATTCGGAGTAGCTATGTATTTAGTATATTATCAAAGCAGAATAAAAACAAAAGAATCAACCCGAAGTGAATGGAATGTGTAAGGCTTTTGAGGTACGGTCAATACATATTTTAGTGGGCACACTAATTAAACTTTGCTTCCATGGACAAACTTAATGTCATTGGTGTCTGTTATGTACCTCTGCATTTAATGAATGTATACATGTTGGTCATGTTTGCATTGAATTCAATTTTTGGCATTATATTCACAATCAATCGTCTTATAATACAATTCAACTATTGTATGTATATAGTCAACAAAGATTTTATGAGATACACTATTCTCGTAAGTCTAATTACGTACACAATTAACTGTAAGAACCATTTCTCAAGGTATCAGTTAAATTATCACTAGACGACATTAAAGTATCACTGTCATGTGATAAATTATTATTCCCTAAGGTGGAATTATAAAGTCTATAAATAGTAAAATTAAGATTATCATTTTTTCTTTTCCTTTTTTTTAATCAACGGATAATACAAATTTCCTTCTTCAATTTACTAAGCAGTAAGCACCACCACCTATAATATTATATTTACATATTTCAACCACTCAACTAAAAAATCAAACAAAAAAAATACCAAAAAAAGAAATTAAATTCCCATTTGCAGAAATTAATTCCACCCAAAGAAAAACAAAAAAATAAAGTTCTAAGTGGATTCTCCATGAACTTGAGAAACAGCATTAGATTCAGACAAAACTCGTTGATTAAAAGCAAGTTGTAACTCATCAGGAATAAACTCCGTTCTACAAAGTGGACACGTCATCTGATTATAACCCATCATCCAACGGTCCAAACAGCTCCGATGAAATATGTGTTGGCAATTTGTCAGCCGTCGGATCTCATCTTCATTCTCAAACTCATGGAGACACACAGCGCAACAATCGGATCCGGATCCAAAACCGGGTCGGCTCAATTCCGAGAATCTAATCACTGGTAAGATTTCTCCGGCTAGCCTCGCCCTCACCGGGAAGAAAAAAGAGCTTTCTTGGTTATGATTCACCGCCGTGGAAAGTGACGGAGGCTCCGGCCAAGATGAAATCGGGTCGGATTCTAGGCAGTCGGGTAGACCCAATATCCGAAACACTGTGTCTATGAGTATTCGGATTAAGCCTAGAAGAGAGAGTAAATGAAGGAAGATTCTTGGGAGGAGAAGCTCAGTGTAACCAACCGGAAAACCCATAGCTTCGCCGTTAGAGAGAGAGAGAGAGAGAGAGAGGGTTAAGAATTGGTAAGGAGAGAAAAAGGAAGAGAAGAGTGGGATATATATACACATTAGTGATGAATATATATATATAAATGTTTTAAATAATTAATTAGTTACTATAAATTAATATGTTTTTTTATTACATGATAAAAATTACTAAAATAAAAGCATATAATTACATCATCACATGAGTTACGTTTCGTGATAGGTATTATAGTAAACTTTTTCGAGATAGATTCTGCTGACACCTGTTAAAACTCTTTATTAACTTCAAACACCACCTATTTTTAGTCACACATTACGTCAAATTTTATATTTTTGGCAGTAAATATACATATACAGTATAGTTGTAAGAAATTAATTGAGACTTTTTTTTTTGATTTATAACAA
Source organism: Lepidium africanum (assembly GCA_900406405.1). Classification (NCBI taxonomy): domain Eukaryota; kingdom Viridiplantae; phylum Streptophyta; class Magnoliopsida; order Brassicales; family Brassicaceae; genus Lepidium; species Lepidium africanum. The sequence goes on along the minus strand of OVAX01001504.1, from coordinate 36,461 downwards.
TTATTAATATATTAATTAAATCATATATATATAATTTTATTGAATTTATAATGATTATTAATTTATCGAGTTTTACTTTAAAAGATTTAGGTGTATATTCTTTTTGGATAAAAGAAATATGAAATTTTTTATTTATATATCTCTTTTAATTATTAAGTTTTCATGTGAATAAACTTATACTTATATGAATACAGAACCATAAACTTATTGATATAGCTTAGTTAGAAACAATGAAATGAAAAAAATTTCACAACCTACAAAAAATAAGAAAATCTTTTACCAAAAAAAAAATCTTTTACAAAAAATAATTAATAAAATAAAAAAATAATTTTAAAAGTAAAGATAATAAAAGGTACGTGATTTAACAAAATGTACAGAAGAAAACATGAAGGTGGGGACAAAAGGATTTAAATGGTTCTATTGACAAAAGAAAAAAAAAAGATTTAAATGGTTTGAGATGGTTCCACGAATCAAAGTCACATTTGCATAGTTTTTGAAATAAAAATAAGAAAGACATAACAAAATTGATGGAGCCGACAATGGTATTGTTCTGAGGCTTCATTTTTAGTGCAATTTCAACATCAAGTTTTGTCTTTGTCCCTCGTATTTATATAATTATTTATATATACCATGTTTACGTATATATATTGGATTTATATGTATGTAAACAAATTAGTAACTATACAAAGAGTACATAGATTATGAATATGTGGTATTCATAATTTCCTTAATATAGAACATTAATGTTTTTACACAATCAATTGTTGATGGATCTATGTGTAGCCGCACACGACAAATAAATGTGACATGAAGACAGATTGTTCAGTTCATGTCAGTTTAATTGCTCTAGCTCCATCGATTTGACGATTTTGTCTTTCAACTTTCAATTAAGAAAAAATGAAATTGATTTCGAAACGATAATACAACGAATATAAAATCCAGCGTGGTAAAATCATTATAACAAACAAAGTGGTTAATATGTCCACATTTGTATTTTTATCATTGATTATATGTATATATATATATATATATTTATATATAAAATCCAGCGTGGTAAAATTTAAATTTCTGGTTATGAATTAGATTTTGTTTTTGAAAATAAACAAAATAACTCCAATTAAATAATTGTATACTCTAATCATCAGTTTTTATTGGCTAGGAATATATATTTAGATATATATATAAAGTTCATAAATATTTGGTTCATGTATTTTTGGAGAAGAAGACGCTTTATAGTTTTGGCGTTGAGATACATCAAAACTATCATCAAATTTAACTTTTATAGCATATCTTAGGTATAAAATTATATAATGAAAAGAACATTGAAATACACACACATATATGATACATCTATATACTACAAAATATATAATCATTTTCTCAAATAAAGAAGTTCGATTTCAGATATTTGTATAACTTTATATGATATTATTTCGAATTTGGAAGTTTAAGTTATATATATATATATATATATAAATGCTATTATCGATAACAACAACAAAATATCATATTATCCATGTTTTTATTTTGCTAGATAACTCCTACATGAATCAAACTTCTATTTACGTTTGACTATTCAATTATTCTACTCAAATATTTCACCAAGTAACTCAAAAATAATATGAGCCCAAGGAATTTGTTATGGAATTATGAACCATACTAAAACAATGAATGATATTAAAAGAGAATAAGAAGAGAAGTGACACACCCTTATAATATTATGTTAGAGTAAATATAACTTTAAACGACTAAACATATAGTATTACGAAAGACATAATCAACATATTCAAAAACAATAATGATAATAATGTCTTGATATTGAACAGTAAGAGTAATTGGTATTTTCTTTTGTATTTAGAGAAACAATAATAGTAAGATGCTAATAGAGCTAGAGAGAGCGACTCATATGGGGACCTGAATAAAATGTCTTAAAATGCCAAAGCAACAAAGACCCACTCTCTTTCCATCTTCTCATCCTCCAACATTTCACATTCTTGCTTTAAATACTTTCTTATTTCTATATCTACATCTATTCTTTTGTTTTTTAGAAAAAATATATATACATTTACTTACATATATATATATAATAAGAGTTTTCTACGAAAGAAAAAAAATAAAATGAATGTGTCTTGCAACTTTATATTTTATCTCTATAAATACAAGTCAATCATGCGAATTCATGAATCATAGATGTTTCACTGAAATTTTACAGTTACAGATTTTTAAATTCTTAATATTGGATAATCATAATGAGAGTTTTTAATTATATATTATTTATCATAGTTTTAAATTTTGATGAAAATGAAAAAACGTAAGAAATAGCATTTCTATAGGTGTTTTATGAGAAACTCGCTAATAATGTGTTTACTAGAAAATTGATGTGATCAGTAAGACCATCTTTATCGGTGGATCTTTATTTTGAGGTTCTAAACTAGTAAAATATTATTATCTTTGTAAGAATTTTATTTTTTATTTAAATTTTATTTTTTTAAAAAAATTGTTGAATTAAATAAGAACACGTGTGTAAATATATTTTTATTTGACAAATTGTCATGAAGAAGCCATCTATTGAGGTCAGCCTTATGGGTTGAAGAGATGGACAAGCTAGCAGATGAGTTGTTTGAAGAATTGGCAGCTGAAGATCAATTGCAAGTAGCCTTGACCAACCCAGCTAGTAATGGGTATCTGAGAGTAGAAGCTGAGTTCTACAGCAAGCTTTTGAATGCTCACAGACCAGTACAGAGTTCAGTTGTGATAGAGGAGCTAATAGAAACAAGCCCAGAGCTCAAAACATCAGAGGAAGGGGTTACAAGCTCAGAATGTCAAGAATTGACACTCATCCCGCCTAACTCGCAACAGCTGCTTACTGTGCAGCTGGACGAGTCGGACTCCTCAGCAATAAATGATGATTGGTCTGAGCTGAAAGCACCTAAGGTGGAGATAAATCCACTTCCCAATGGGCTAAGGTACGTTTTCTTGGGTCCTAACTCAACATACCCTGTAATCGTGAATGATGCATTGAATGATGAACAGCTGGATATGTTGATTACTAAGCTTAAACGCTTTAGAAAGGCAATAGGCTATACACTTGTTGATATTAGAGGAATTTCACCTAGTTTCTGCACTCATAGGATTCATCTAGAGAATGAATCCCATTCTAACATAGAGCCCCAAAAGAGGTTGAACCCTAACCTGAAAGAAGTAGTGAAAAATGAGATACTTAAATTATTAAATGCTGATGTTATTTATCCTATCTTAGATAGTAAGTGTGTATCGCCTGTTCATTGTGTCCCTAAAAAGGGGGTATTACTATGGTTAGGAACAACAAGAACGAACTAATTCCCACTAGAACTGTAACGGGGCATAGGATGTGCATTGACTATAGGAAGCTGGATTTCTCTACTAGAAAAGATCATTTCCCTTTGCCTTTCATTGATCGATGTTAGAGAGGTTAGCCAACAAGTAGTATTACTGTTTCCTTGACGGGTTTAGTGGATTCTTTCAAATCCCTATACACTCGGATGATCAGGAAAAGACTACCTTTACATGTCATTATGACATATTTGCTTATAGACGTATTCCATTTGGTTTATGCAATGCTCCTGCTACTTTCCAACGCTGCGTGACATCTATATTTTTGGATCTAATTGAGGAATCGGTTGAGATCTTCATGGATGACTTTTCGGTCTATGGCTCTTCCTATTCCTCCTGTTTGTCAAATTTGTGCAGGGTTCTTAGTAGGTGTGTAGAAACCAATTTGGTGCTGAATTGTGAGAAGTGTCATTTTATGGTTCAAGAGGGGATAATCTTGGATCACAAGATTTCAGAGAAAGGGATTGAGGTTGACAAAGCCAAGATTGATGTAATTGTTCAGCTTCAGCCAACAAAAATAGTCAAGGATGTGAGGAGCTTCTTGGGTCATGTTGGGTTCTATAGAAGGTTCATTAAAGACCTCTCCAAGATAGCTAGGCCACTCACTCGCCTGCTATGCAAAAAAGCAGAATTCTTGTTCGATGATGAATGGCTAGAAGCCTTTCTGAAGATCAAAGAAGCATTGGTATCAGCACCTATTGTCCAAGCTCCAGATTGGATTTTACCATTTGAAAACATGTGTGATGCTAGTTATTATGCTGTAGGAGCAGTTCTGGGACAGTGGAAGGATAAGAAGCTTAACGTAATCTATTATGCAAGCCTCACGCTAGATGATGCACAGACCAAGTATGCAACAACGGAGAAAGAGCTATTAGCAGGTGGTTTTTGCAGTTGAATAGTTCAGATCATACTTGGTTGGTTCGAAAGTGATTGTCCACATAGATCATGCTGCCTTGTAGTACCTTATGAAAAATAAGGATGCCAAACCAAGACTCTTGAGGTGGATCTTGTTGCTACAAGAATTTGATATTGAAGTTGTTGACAAGCCTGGGGTAGAGAATGGAGTCGCAGATCACTTGTCCAAAATGATGATTCATGATCCAATACCTATAGACGACTCAATGCCAGAAGAATAGGTCATAGCCGTCAGGACAAGCAGAAACCATTATGGCGAGTCCATACTCGCTACTCATTGTAGTGAGTCGAGCAGCTTAGTAGCCAGAACTCAATTCACAACACTCAACTCACCAATCCACCTTGCAAATCAGGGCAGTGAGTTGAGCATACAGTCCGTCACAGGCCATAATAAGTTCGAAAATAAGCTTTTTGGAGCCATTTACCCTGGTACGCAGACTTGGTGAACTATCTAGTTGTCAAAGAAATACCGAAGAGTATGGACAAATACCAAAAGAAGAAGTTCTTCAGGGATGTTAATAACTACTTATGGGAAGAACCTTATCTGTACAAGAGAGGTTCTGATTGGTTGTTCAGAAGGTGTTTAGCTGAGGAAGAGGTTCAAGGAGTATTGGAGCACTTCCATGGATCAGCATATGGTGGTCATTTTGCTACATTCAAGACGGTCCAGAAGATTTTACAAGCTGGGTTGTGGTGGCCAACGATGTTCAAGGATGCTCAAGCATACATCTCTAAATGTGATCCATGCCAACAAGCAGGGAATATTGGCAAGCGCAATGAGATGCCTCAGAACCCGATTATGCACATTGAGATATTTGACTACTGGGAATAGACTTCATGGGTCCATTTAATCCACTTTCTGCTGGAAACGTCTACATATTGGTGGCTGTTGACTGTGTGTCCAAATGGGTTGAAGTTGTGGCTTGTCCAACCAATGACGCCAAGGTGGTGATCAAACTGTTCAAAACCATCATGTTCCTAAGGTTTGGAGTCCCGAGAGTGGTAATCAATGATGGAGGATATCACGTCATCAACAAAGCCTTTGAGAGCTTGCTGAAGAAATATGGCGTCACACACAAGGTGGCTACACCTTATCACCCTCAGACCAGCGGCCAGGTAGAGATGTCAAACAAGCAGATCAATCTTTTCTCGGATTGTGGGTGCATCAAAACATGATTGGGCTACAAGACTTGATGATGCATTGTGGGCATACCGAACAGCTCACAAAACCCTAATTGGGAGAACACCATTCCAGCTGTTGTATGGTAAAGCATGTCACCTTCCAGTTGAAGTTGAATACAAGGCAATCTGGGCAACTAAGTTTCTGAACTTTGACCTGAAGACATCCCAAGAAAGAAGGCTCATTGACTTACATGAGCTATAAGAAATCAGACTGGATGCTTATGAAAGCTCAAAGATCTACAAGGAAAGAACTAAAGCTCTCCAGGATAAGAAGATACACCAAAAGTGATCTCAGCTGGTGATCAAGTGCTTCTATATAATTCAAGGCTCAAGTTGTTTCCAGGATAGCTGAAATCCAGATGTTCCAGTCCATTTCAAGTGAAAGAGGTTCTACATTACAGCGCAGTCACTCTAATCAACAAGAATGGAGAGCACTTCACAATAAATGGTCAGCGAGTCAAGCCCTATTTAGCTGATGAGATCATACCTGAGAGGACTGTAGCTCTTCTTGATGAGCCTCCTCAAGTCTAATAAGAGTGCAAAGTCAAGCTTAGAGACTTTAAACAAGCACACATGGGATGCAATCCCATGTGTATCCTTGTACATACTTGCTTGCTGTTTTTCTTTGCATCTTTTATGTTTTCTTGTTTTTCAGGACGTGGAAAAGAGCACCAGGAACCGTACGGGGCGAGCAGAGCTAAATCGATCACAGTATAGATTCCCTCGTCAATCCTACTCGCCTGCAATACTTGCGAGTTCAGCCTGACTTACCATGAGAAGGGCGAATTCAGCCTGACTCGCCATGAGAAGGGCGAGCTCAACCCCAAAGGTACCTAAAACTCCAACTTTTTCTTCGCAACTGCATATGATCTCTTGTTTTGCTGACCTAGGATTCTAAAGATGTTAGATCAGATGGCACTTTTAGATGTTAGATCAGATGGCACTTTTAGATGTCAGACTCAAGTCGGTAGACAGAACATTAACTATATTTCATGGGAGCTTAATCTATGCGATAAGTATTGTTAAACTAGCCATTCGAGTCGCATGAATTACAAGATGGATCAAACTTTTAGTGGTAGACAAACCACCAATTTACAATATGATCCTAGGAACACCTTAGATTCATACGATGAAAGCCATCTCGTCGAGTTATCATCAATGCATAAAAATCCTAACCGATAAAGGAGTTTATACGCTCCAAGGAGATCAGAAGATGTCACAGACTTGTTTTATTGCCGAGTTAAAAATTCGTAGTAAGTCATGCATGATCACAACATCCATCACTGGAAAAGGTATTTCGGAACCTCCCGCTCCCGAAAAACCAGATCGGTCTACCATCAAACTCGTTAACATTGACTTGACAGACTCGGCCAAGTACATAAGTATTGGAGTTAACTTGAGCAAGCCCATCCGTGAAAAGTTAATCCAACTTCTGGAGTAGAATGCGACAACATTCGTATTAACAATAAAGGATATGCCTGGAATTGATCTAAAGGTAGCAAGTCACAGACTAAAAATATTGATCCAACTTACAAACCGATTAAGCAAAAGAGGCGAAAGTTGAGTCCTAAAAGGACAAATACCATAACTAACAAAGTTAAGAAACTAACCGATGTCGGATCTATCGTCAAAGTACAATATCTCGAATGGTTAGCCAACCCGATCGTGGTACCAAAGAAGATTGGAAAGTGGCGAGTATGCATGGATTTTACCGACTTGAACAAAGCTTCTCCAAAGGATAGTTTTCCTTTGCCTAATATCGACTAAATTGTCGAGGCGACAGCAGGGAACTAACTCCTTTCATTCATGGATGCGTTCTCGGGATATAATCAGATTAGGATGCATCCCAAAGATATAGAGAAGACTTCATTCATAACGGAACAATGAACATATTGTTACAAGGTCATGCCATTCAGCCTGAAAAATGCAGGCGCAACTTACCAATGGTTGGTAAACAAGATGTTTGTTGATCAACTCGACCAAATAATGGAAGTATACATTGATGACATGCTAGTAAAATCTTAAAACGCCGAGGATCATGTGGATCACTTAGCACGATGCTTCCAAACCTTGAATAAGTATCAGATGAAACTCAACCCGGCAAAGTGCACCTTTGAAGTAACTTCAAGAGAGTTTCTCGGTTATATTGTAACTCAAAGAGGCATTGAGGCAAATCGAAAACAGATCAAGGCAATCCAAGAATTACCTTCGCCAAAGAATAAACGATAAGTTCAAAGACTTACCGATCGAATAGCAGCGTTTAATCGATTCATCTTTCGATCAATGGATAAGTGTGTCCCAATTTATCAGCTATTGCGGGGAAACAAAGAACTTCAAGTGAGATGAAGAATGCGAAAATGCTTTTTCTGAATTGAAAGAGTATTTGTCAACTCCAATTTTGGCAAAACCTGAAGATGGAGAACCATTATACTTGTATATCGCGGTCTCGGTATCGGTGGTAAGTATTGTACTCTTTCGGGAAGATTGAGGAACTCAATATTTGATATTCTACGCCAACAAGTCTCTCGATGGAGCAGAGTTTTGATATCCGACTACAAAGATACTCGCACTAGCAGTTGTCACTTCTGCAAAAAAGTTGAGACCATACTTGCAATCTCATACAATAATTATACAAACCAATCACCCGTTGCGAGTGATCTTACATAGCTCAAATCAATCTAGAAGATTAACTAAGTGGGCTATCAAACTCTGTGAGTACGACATTTAGTCAACTTCTTAATTGATCTATCACCCGACTTGGAACCTTCGGAGTCAAACAAAGCTCTTCAAACTTGAAAACTCTTTGTGGATGAATCATCTTCACAGCATGGATCCGGAGTTGGAATCCGTCTAGAAAGCCCAACCAGGGAAGTTCTCGAACAATCATTTTGACTAGCTTTCCCAGCATCGAATAATGAAGTCGAATACGAAGCTTTGATTGCTGGAATCCGACTAGCAAAATAAATTAGAGCAACAGAAGTCGAGTGGTACTGCATTTCACAATTAGTTTTCAACCAAGTTAACGGAGGTTATGACACAAAGAATGATCGGTTGGAAGCATACTTGAAAGTCGTCAATGAATTGACCAAAGATTTTTAATTCAAAAGTCAACAAGATTTCCAGAGCGGAAAACACTTTGGTCGACGCCTTAGCAGCCTTAGCATCAACAACCGATCCGATTCAAAGGCGAATTATACCAGTAGAAAGCATAGACAAGCTAAGTATCAATTTACCGAAAGGAGACTTTGACCTTGTCTCGTCAATTATCGATACAAAAGATAAACCCGACATAGATATGCTTGATATCACGCAACATGGAGAAAACAAGGTCGACTGAAAACACGAGATGCTTGCATACATCATTGATGGGGAAGCTCTAGAAGATAGATGGATAACACGCCGACTTTAGGCTAAATGCGCTTTTTACGCGCAAATCAATGGAAAGTTGTATCGGCGCAGCGCTAACGGAACTCTACTCACTTGTATTCATGGTGATGAAATGACTGAAGTTATACAAGAGACGCATAAAGGAGCCATCAAATATCATAATAGTGGATGATCACTCGTGCATAAAATTCGAACTCTTGGATACTTTTGGCCGACAATGGTGCAAGATTGCGAACAATACGCAGCTAAGTGCAACAAATGCCAACGACACAGACACATAATCCATGCTCCAATAGAAGAGTTGACCTCGTCAATCATGCCATATCCGTTCATGCATTGGGTAATGGACATAGTTGGTCATTTACCGTCATCTCGACAGAAGCGATTCATGCTTGTGATGACCGATTACTTCTCCAAATGGGTCAAGGCAGAAGCTTATTCTCATACCTAGGATAAAGACGTGGTTAAATTTGTATGGAAGAACATTATCTGCCGACATGGTCAACCTTATGAGATTATTACTGACAACGGTTCTAAAGTTCATCTGGGCAAAGTTCACCAACTTTTGCGCCATAAGGAATATTCAAGTTAGCAAGTCTACCCCGCAAAATCCCCAAGGAAATGGATAAGCTAAAGCAACAAATAAGAAAATATTGGACAAGATTAAGAAAATACTTGAAGACAAAAAGGGGAATTGGTCTGACGAGTTGGATAGAGTACTATGGTCACATCAGACTACACCAAGACGCTCAACCGGACGCACTCCTTTTTCTCTATCTCTTGGAATGGAAGCAATGGCTCCAGCAGAGACTACGGTTCCAACTTTGTTCCGAATATATTCTCCTGAGAATGAGAAACCTAATGACGAAGCAATGGAAGCAAGTATTGACAACTTGGAAGAACAGCGAGATAATACACTACTTCGAGTGCAAAATTATCAGCAACAAGCCGCAAAATACTACAACAAGAAAGTGAGAGGACAACACTTTGCAGAAGGAGATCTCGTACTTTGAAAAGTGCTCGAAAACATAGCTGAATTGAATGTAGGGAAACTTGGCGCCAACTGGGAAAGGCCTTACATTATTTGCAAGGTTGTGAAACCCGGAGTATAGGAGATTGCGACTATGGACGGGGAGATGGTTTCAAGAAGCTGGAACTCCATCAACTTGAAGTGGTACTACTATTGAAGCTACAACAACTTGATGTCTTTGGAGCATCACTTGATTCAACTCTAATATCTTAATTATGTAATGAGAACTACATTTCGGCTTAATCCCTCAAGAGTACGTAGGTAGCCTCCGGATGCAGCTAAAACTATATAAAAATCGGCATTAAAAAAAAAGGGTCTAATACCCCTACTATCAGAATAATTGAGATCGAATTCTCGCTAAAAGATGAAACATAGTTTCATAGAGTAAGTCAAGATTTTTCTCGCAAAGACAAAACATAGTTTTGTACAAAATAGCCGAGATCGAATTCTCGCTAAAGACGAAACATAGTTTCGTACAGAAAGTCGAGATTTTTCTCGCAAAGACAAAATATAGTTTTGTATATAATAGCCAAGACCGAATTCTCGCTAAAAGACGAAACATTGTTTCATACAGAAAATCAAGATTTTTCTCGCAAAGACAAAACAGAGTTTTGTACAAAATGACCGAGATCATATTCTCGCCAAAAGACGAAACATAATTTCATACAGAAAGTCGAGATTTTTCTTGCAAATACAAAACATAGTTTTGTACGGAATGACCGAGATCCAATTCTTGCCAAAAGACAAAACATAGTTTCATACTAAAAGTCAGGATTTTTCTTGCAAAGACAAAACATAATTTTGTACAGAAAAGGATGAGATCTGATTCTCATAATTTATTATGAGATCTAATTCTCACAGATTATTCCGAGATCTAATTCTTAAAATCAAACTTAAACTAAGTCTTAAAATCTCAGTTTAAGTTTGATTTTAAAAAAATTATCAGCATGGATTATAATCTAGGATGTTAATTCATCTGAGTGGTTGATCTTATTTTTTGATGCAAAATGTTTTTCTGCATTAATTTTATTTGGTTCACGTTAATGTATAAATTTAGATATTATTTAAGAAATAGTAAAGCTATTTGCGGCAACAAAAAAAAACTCTAAATACTACATTTCAATGTTTTCAAATTCATATCAGTCATTGTATTATATCATATATAAAAAATCCAAAAAAAATGAATCTAAAACTTTTTACTTATGTTATTGTCACGTGTTTGAGTTTGAATGAAATCAAAGGTTGTAGAAACATTTTAGAAATCACAAATGATCTTGGTCCTGGTGTTATGCTCACAGGCACTTGCGATTCAAACCTAGGCTGCAAGTATGAACCCTTTAATTTGGCAAATGGGCAGGCACAATCTTTCGGCGTTAATGAGGAAACAAACAGGCTCCACATAGTAGTTGTGCGTTGTCACTTGACAGAAGGTGCTAATAAAAAGAGCATTTGGAGAGCATACAGAGGAGCTAGTATACTCGGAAATGCTCGATGTGATGAAAGACGTCAATATATTGCTAGAAAAGATGGAATACACTTAGTGAAAAATATGAAACCAACAACTAAAGTACATAAATGGAATACCTAACTAGAATATTTAAGTATGTAATGTTTTATTGGGTCTAAATGGTACATGTGGAATAATGTAGAATTGATGAATTTTTTTATTCCACACTTTTTTATTTTCCACATTCACCATTTACTCTTGTGGAATTAATCTTATGGAATTGTGGTATGTGATTAATTTTTATACCTTCTTTTATTTTTGTTATTTTTCTTGTTTTTTCTCTAATTTTGCATACTAAGTAGTAATATTAAAAAAAAAAAAAAACTAACGTATATTTAACAACCTTTTAACTAATATTTAGACCAATTTCACAACCCTTTAACTAATATTTAACAAACTATAAAACTAATAATTTCATACACAAAAAAGACTTTTTAGATATATAACTGTATATTCAAATATTTCAAACTTTTATCCACATTTATATTTGAGTTTAGAAAAATATATCGAAGGCTAAATTTCAAACTTTTATCACATTTATATTTGAGTTTGGAAAAAAAAATCTAAAACTAGTTCGAAAGGTTTAGTTAATTAGATCAATGTATGTCTCCAAATCTAATATTTCTTTTAAAAAAAGTTCGGCGCATAGACTAAGATTTACGATCGTGTTATGTGAACATTAATTTTTTTTCAAAAAAATAGATAAAATCTATATACAATCGATCTGAGATAAATTAAGGGTTTGAGTCATCTCCGTTGCAAGAGGTAGATTAAAAGAATGTTTTGGAGTATAACTCTTGGATACTTTTGGCCGACAATGGTGCAGGATTGCGAACAATACGCAGATAAGTGCGACAAATGCCAACAACACATACACATAATCCATGCTCCAACAGAAGAGTTGACCTCGTCAATCATGCCATATCCGTTCATGCATTGGGTAATGGACATAGTTGGTCATTTACCGTCATCTCGGCAGAAGCAATTCATGCTTGTGATGACTGATTACTTCTCCAAATGGGTCAAGGCATAAGCTTATTCTCATATAAAGGATAAAGACGTGGTTAAATTTGTATGGAAGAACATTATATACCGACATAGTCTACCTTATGAGTACCGACAATGGTTTTAAGTCCATCTCGACAAAGTTCACCAACTTTTGCGCCGTAAGGAATATTCAAGTTAGCAAGTCTACCCCGCAAAATCCCCAAGGAAATGGACAAGCCAAAGCAACAAACAAGCAAATATTAGATGGGATTAAGAAAAAACTTAAAGACAAGAAGGGGAATTGGTCTGACGAGTTGGATAGAGTACTATGGTCACATCAGACTACACCAAGACGCTCAACCGGACGCACTCCTTTTTCTCTATCTCTTGGAATGGAAACAATGGCTCCAACAGAGGTTGCGGTTCCAACTTTGCGCCGAATATATTCTCTTGAGAATGAGAAACCTAATGACGAAGCAATGGAAGCAAGTATTGAAAACTTGGAAGAACAGCAAGGTAATGCACTACTTTGAGTGCAAAATTATCAGCAACAAGCCGTAAAATACTACAACAAGAAAGTGAGAGGACGACACTTCACAGAAGGAGATCTCGTACTTTGAAAGTGTTCGAAAACATAGCTGAATTAAATGCGGGAAAACTTGGCGACAACTGGGAAGGGCCTTACATTATTTCCAAGGTCGTAAAACCCAGAGTTTAGGAGATTGCGACTATGGACGGAAAGATGGTTTCGAGAAGCTGGAACTCCATCAACTTGAAGTGGTACTACTATTGAAGCTACACTAACTCAGTGTCTTTGGAGCATCACTTGATGCAACTCTAATATTTTAATTACGTAATTAGAATTACGTTTCAGCTTGATCCCGCTGGGATACGTAGGTAGCCTCCAGGTGCAGCTAAAACTATATAAAATTTTAATAAGTCGCCATTTTGGCATTAAAAAAAAAAGGGTCTGATACCCCTACTATCAGAATAACTGAGATCGAATTCTCGCTAAAAGACGAAACATACTTTCATACAGAAAGTCGAGATTTTTCTCGCAAGGACAAAACATAGTTTTGTACATAATAGCCGAGATCGAATTCTTGCTGAAAGACAAAATATAGTTTCGTACAAAAAGTCAAGATTTTTCTCGCAAAGACAAAACATTGTTTTGTACAGAATAGCCAAGACCGAATTCTCGCTAAAAGATAAAACATAGTTTCGTACAGAAAGTCAAGATTTTTCTTGCAAAGACAAAACATAGTTTTTTACAGAATGACCGAGATCAAATTCTCACCAAAATACAAACATAGTTTCATACGGAAAGTCAAGATTTTTCTCACAAAGACAAAACATATTTTTGTAGAGAGTGACCGAGATCAAATTCTCGTTAAAAGACGAAACATAGTTTCGTACAGAAATTCGAGATTTTTCTTGCAAAGACAAAACATAGTTTTGTATAGAAAAGGATGAGATCTGATTCTCATAATTTATTATGAGATCTAATTCTCACAGATTATTCTGAGATCTAATTCTCAAAATTAAACTTAAACTGAGTCTTATAATCTCAGCTTCAAAGGCCCAAACTTAGACTGAGTCTTAAAATCTCAGCTTTAAAGGCCAGAAACAGCGGGTTTTCATCCTAGAGAAATGAGATCTAACTCTCAAACTTAGGATGGAACCTAGCTCTACGCTCAATCAAGAAAATTTCTTGGAGTATTTTTATCTTGAAACTGAGTTGTTGACTCAACTTAAATTCAGAATCAAAGTTTTTGCATTTCATCTTTTCTAACTTTAAAGTCAAAGAGGTTCAAATTACAATAAGAAATAACCATACCCATCTTGTACAAAAATTATATACAACAAAAAAAGAACCAATTACAAATATAAAACGGCTCCAAAACCTAAAACAAAAGGCAAAGATAGAATCAATGTGCTTCTGTGAATCAAGTCTCGCCACCAACGTTGGAAGCTTCACTGATCTCAAAAATCAGGATGACCAAGTCTCTAGGAAGAAGCGCCATCAAAATTTCCCTATTGACAATTTCCTTGAACTTGTCCAACTCGACGTTCACACGATCCGAGACTGCCGAAGGGATGTTAACACCTTGGCGCGACAGCAATCGAAGGACATTTTCTGAGCCATGGTATTGAGCATAAGTCAATCGGGCCTCCAAGTTGGCATCCAGATCATTAAATCGAGCAGCAATTATCTCCAAACGCCTAGTGAACTGATCGTGAAGACTCTGAAAAATCTTCTTCCTCTTCGAATTCAAAGTTTGATGAAGACAGAGGTCAAAGTTCTCCTTCATTGAGTCCAACTCGATCTGAAGCCCATGCAACATGTCATTTTCTTTCTTGGTGGCTTTGAAAGCACTATTTCGTTCTGACTCAGCACAATTTAGCAACTCAGTAAGAGCCGCATTCTGCTCCACCAGTTTCAGGACGTTTTCCTGCTCCAATTTCAGCTTTTTTTTACACGAGCAAGTTCTTCTTCAACCGTGGACAGCCTAGATCGGGCTTCAATCACCTCAAAATGAGATTGGCTAGCTCGACCAGCAAGATTAGAGGTTCTCTGTGCATTCTCATCTGGGTTAGCTCAGGACTTTTCATGCTCAAAAGGATATCATTCAAATAGGCGATGAAGTACAAAAAAAACTATATGTTTAGAAGAAAAGATAAAGCATGATCAAAAGATCTCAACTCGGACAAGGAAAAGAAGAGTCAAACCCTGAAGAGCAAGAATGCAGCCTCTTCATATTCTTCCCTATTCTGCATTTGATCGGGAGGAGGAAGAAGCTCCAAAGAAGTTTTGACCTGACGCATTAGATCAGTGCATTACACACGAGATGACAAAATTGGCGTTGTATTCGTATGGTCATGAGTAAAATGGAAGTCAAAAGGAACTCTCCTCCTCCTCGAAGCATTAGGTGACGAATCACCAGAAGCAGACATAAAGGGCCCAACTCGAAGAGTATCGACCCTTGGCCTCTTGGGGGCCGAGAACTACCATGACCAACGATCGGTCCAGCATAAACCACAGCAATGTCCCAAGTTAGGATGGAAGTGGAGCCAGCAGCTCTAGTGGCTTCCCCTGAAAGGCGAATGTCCACCCCATCAAGGGCAGCATTCAAACCATCTTCAACGTTTGGGAGTCGGAAGTCGTCAAGTCTCATTTTTCACCAAAGAAGTTAAAGAAAATATTTCAAAGGAGTTAAGTTGGAAAAAGTTTGCTTCAATTAAAACGAGTACAAAGGTTAGGAAAGTTTCTTATTCACAAATGCAAGTGAAGAGCAAAAGGTAAAAATGCGGTATTTATAGAGATTTACCGGAAGCCGAAGCGACAAAAAAGGGTAATTATTGTAAACCACCAGAATAGTCCATTCGCAGACTGACACGTGGACCGAAGATACCAGAAGCAGGTTAACTTTCTGACTCGGAAATTCTGACATAATTTTCTGAGTCTGGGGGGACAATTGTTGGAGGTGGATCCGAGATCCTACTTCGGTCCACGGGAAACAATGGGCAAAAATCATTAAGCTTTGAACTCGGCAAGACTCTCGAAGTCTCAACCCGGATATCCACTATCAACTTGGAATAATTCCTTTTCGGGAACGCACTAAATAAGAAGGAAGTCGGACGACACGTCATTAGCAAGAAATGAAAATTTTCCTATTCCGATATGAAAAATTTACGAAAATCTAGCAAAGATCTTTGGATAACATCAAGTCCAAACAGAATTGTAATCTTTCCAAATTCAAATAAGTTGTATACCGCCTCTATGTTCTATAAATAGAGGAGCATATCCTTCAAAAAAAGGATCGGCTTTTGGCATCAAACACTAAGCAAGAATATTCAACTCGGCAGTCTTTGTTCTAGAGATTAATTTTGTTCTTCGAATTGATCCTTGCTCGTTTTTCCTTTAAAATCTCAGAGTTGGATTTAGAACCTTTGTGTTAAATCCTGCTCAAACACTCAAGATGAGAGTCCAATTGAAAAAATAACTATTGGTAACATAAACAAATTCATAGAACATATTTTCTTGTCTTGTAGTAATTTCATAATTTTTCTCGTGACTGAATTTATGTAAATTTTTTACTATTTTTGTGTTAGCGGTTAGATTGATTTATAATTCAAACTCCCTTAAATTTAAAATAATGCAAATTACATGATATTTTAGAATCGAATTATATGAAAATATTACAAACTTAAATATTTAACTATTTGATCCAAAACAGTTTTCAGTTTTCACGACTTTCTTAGTATAAATAAGCTATTGAGTTTGTTGAAAAAAACATGTTTCATAAATAAAAATATTCACCCAACCAGAGAGTGAGAATGATTTTGTGAAAGAGTTAGACAATATGAGCGTTACAGTCTCCAATCTATGTCGGCAGAAAGCTCACATTACACTTGACCAAACTGCTCTTCTCATAAACTGGTTTGGACTTTTTATTAAGAAAATGTTTGGGCTTTTATGTGGCCTAAAAAGAGAAATTGAATTGGTAGGAAAAAAAAAGAGAGGATAAAGTCTCCTTCCCTAAATGTTTGCCATATTAAAAATAAATTAGGATTATACTCGCGTTTTAACGCACGATTTGATTGTTTTAATTAATTTTTTTAATCATATTCATTTAGTTTGTTAGACCCATGTTGGTATTTTAAAATATTGTTTTCGAAATGTTGTTTTAGATGCCTGAAACCCGAACCGAAATCGATCTAAATTAAAGAAACTGAACCCGACAAAATATTCAAATGGATCCTAAATCTATGTATCCGAAAAACCGAATCCGAACCTGAACCGAAACCAAATTAAGAATCAAATTTTTTGATTTTTAGAATTTTTCTATTACTTTTTAAATTTTAAATGTTTATATAAATATACCTGATTGCGAGCTCGATCTATATCGAACTAAATTAGATGAATCGAACCCAAAAAAATTAAAAAATACTGAATTAGATAAACCAAACCCGACAAAATATCAGAATATTTCCTAATACTATGTATCGGTAAAATCGAATCCAACCCGTACCAAAACCGAATTAATAACCGATATATTTTTTATTAAATTTTAGTTTTTCAAAACTTTTTTCCATTAAATTTATAATAATTTTGAATTTTTGTATAAAAATCTGTAACAAAACCTACTTTAACCTATTTTTAAGGTTGTTATGAACCATAAGTTAATTTTTATCCTAAAATTTATAATATAGTCAAAATAAAAGTGTCTCTACTTTAATATATAAGATTATTGTATAACCTAGTAACTCATTGGAACTTACTTTTATTAACATCTATTAAGTTAATCAATTTTTTAATTAGAAATTTAAATTTTAGAACAAAAACTTCCAATCCATAAGAAAAAGGGATTCTGAAACTAAAGGAATTTAGCCACAACTTTTTGGTATTTAGATTGTGGTTATATATAAAAATTTAGAAATTTAAAAGAATTTGCTTACTAAATCGTGACTATATAGTTTCAGTCCTTTCATAACATCTTAGTCTGCATATTTTATAGTTTATGGTTTTAAGTTTATAATTTAGCTCAAATACTATTACTGATTTGGAACCATATTCTTTTAATTCCTCTTTTGATTACAGGTCACCTAATAATCAACAGTGTGCGATCGTAGAATAGTTAATGTTGGGAAAGTCTTTGACACTGACAAAAACTCTTAAAATATAAAACCAACCATAGCTTAGCAATTAAATAAATTAGCTACATTATATAATATGATATCTGTTACGCATACGTGCAAAAGATGCATTATATAATAACCTTTACAAATTTAATTAAGAAACACCTAGCCTCATACATAGTTGAAGTAAATCCTTCTGGTCCACCATTTTCAGAGTTAAATTTTCCACTATACAGTATATATTTGCATACTTCTCAAGTTCTCATCAACATACATACAAATTATATTTATTCATTCCTTCATTGCCTTAATTAATTGTTTCGCAAGTAATCATATATACAGCGACTATAACTAATTTAGCATGCTTACTGATCATGCATCATTCATTTAAATTAATGTTCTTAACTAACACATCAAAGCTTCAATCCCATTTTTCTCAAGTTCTTTATCTATTTAATTCATATATATAAATATTCAAGTTATATTATTTCGAACTTCATCAAGAAAGGAAAAACATATTGGAATAACTTTTGTCACTAATTTAATGATTTTTGACAATTATGATTTCTTCTAGCAAAAACAACTCAATTTTAATTAATTAATGAATTAAAAATGCTATGAAAAAACTTAAATATAAGATATTATACATATATATATATCGTTCATTACATTTTTTTTTTACTATGTACATTTTCACTTTCTTTTCTTTTCTTTTTAACGACCGTTTTAATTAACATGTTATTTAAAATAGAAAATCACAAAAACAAAAAGTGGCATATCCTTTTTTTGTCAAACTTTTTTGTGAATTAGCTTGGCCTCAAAATTTCAATTTTCGTTTTTTTTTTTATGTTATAAAAAAATTGTTAAGCACTCAAATATACATATTAACTTCATATAATTAAGCATTCGATTGCATCATTCATTAAATATATATAGTTATGGAGAAATAGTTTTCCAAGTGTTCATATATATTGAAGGACCGAAAGAACTGGTCCCCAAAGCAATAATTAGGAAACAACTTTGGTTAAGGGGTAAACATATATATACCAATCATATTATATATATAAAGTTTTGGACCACACTACATAATAGCTATGAAGATGTTCTGCAAGAATGTATAAAGAAGAGAGAGTGAGATCATGAGTGTTGCAGCAGTTTCTATAGTTTCAAGTTTCAAGACATCACTTAAAACCCTAAAGCTCAAAACTGTGTACTGTCTTCCACTTTTATCAGATCTTCAGATTTTTCCTTTTTTTCCACACTTATCATCTTATTGTTTTTTTCTTCTTGTTTTCTTTTTAACGGTTATGATTGATTTGTTCTCATTTTATGTATCACCATATAATATTTATCATGCATGATTACTCCTTTTACATGTTAGAAACATTGATTCGTATTTCTGCATAATATATATGTTAAAAATAACTAGTAGTAGCTAGGGTTTATATATGCGATTGTGAGATACACATGATGATCGATTTATGGAAAGTGAGAAATTAATTTAGATGAATGATTTAGATGATTAAAAAGGAGAAGAATAATTATCAGTTTCATATATATATATGGAAGACATATGTCGTTTCAAGAATTGTCAAATAACTTTTTCTTTTTTTTGTCACTACAAATAAATTTTATTTTATGTATAAGGTATATGATATGAATTTCTCGTCATCAATAATTATAAGAGCTCTTTAATCGTGGTAAATATGATATGAATTTCGAGTATTTCTGCACCTAATTTTATCAATAAATAAGAGTAGTGTTCCTACTTTTTGTTACATTTTAATATATATATATATATACAGATATATCTTTTTATTTTAAAAATATTCACATATGTATATATATATATATCTATATTTCTTATAAATAAAAGTAATTAGATGGCATACTTAAGTTTGTCATTTATATGAAAAACCCGATGGATGACAAAATCATAAATGGAATTTTTATTAGCATGTATAAAATTTGTACGTTGATTTCAAATATATATCCAATATATAATAAGATCTATAAGCACACTGTTTTAACAAAATTTAGCTCTCTATATGATTTTTTTTTTAACATCTTTAGCTCCCTATATGAGTATCTAGCTAAGAAATCATATCTACATGTCTTTTTTTTACGTAAAAAAATTCATTTTTAAAACGCAGAAAAATAAGAAATATACAGAAACGTAAAAGGAAAAAATTAGGATTGCTAAAATGCGCACCTGTTTGATCGTTCTATTAGTCTATCTTAAATAAAAAAGGTTAGTGATGATGTCAACAATCGGTAAGGATATTTTCGGTATATTAAAAAAGGATTGTTTGTGGAATTTGGCCTATGAAACGACGGAAAGAGCTTCCGTTTTGGTTGGACCACTTCCTTTTCATTGTAATCCTCTAACAAGTTTACAAAACCCCCCACTCTCAATCATAGTGCGTGTCTTTCACGCTTCAAAATTTTTATTCCAAATTATATAATTTTTGGTAAGTTTATTTATAAACTAAAACATAAGTTGTTGACAAAAACAAAAACAAAAAATTAAAGATTAAGATACTGTATTATAGCATAAATAATTCCTATATTTTTTATATACTCATGAACATAAAAAATATATTGTTAATATGTGTTACCAAAAAAATTTATGATACATACCTATATATATACATTAATTAAGAAAATAGATTGTTTCCTACTTATATATTATATATCTTGAGTTATACTTGAACTACATATAAATTATAATTAATAATCTTTAATTGCAATTTTAAAATTTTAAATTACACCAAACTGATAATAAAATGATGTAAAACTATATATCTATATATATATATATATATCATAGTTTCTTATGTGCATGTCTCCATCTTCACCGGTATATCTCATTGGAAAACAACTAAAAATTCTCCATACTTTTCTCGAAAACAAAAACAAATTATAACTAAAACATATTTCTCTATACAATCTTGAGATACAATTAGGGATTTCATATAAGAACTTTTTGCTTTTGTGTTTTTGGATTTTTAGTTTTGCATTAGTTTGATTAAAAGAATTAGGGTCGTGAATAAATATTTCAAATTGTAATTGAGGATTCTTAATTATAATTAGTTAGTCCAAAATGTTATATTCAAAATTTTGTGTATGTTGGTATATAATAGTTGATGATTCATGTAGAAAAAAATTTATTTCCGTAGTTTGTGTATATAATTATGTAGCATGTCATAGTTCGTACAACTGCTAAAGAATTTTTTGTTTATAAAGAATTTTTTGTTTATAAAGAATCATAATGTTGATTTTTAGTGAAGTTTATACTATAAATTATATTTCAACTGACAGTTATGTTCTAAAATTCAGTGTAAAATTTTGTTATAAACAATATGAATGTTTTGTGATAATTTTATAATATAGAGGCACTTTAAACTTTCATACATTTATTTTTTGAAAAGAAAAGAAACATAGATTTATTTATTAGAAGATAAATGCTTTATAAGAAGTTATATAACATATTTTCTATAATTTGGCGCGTGTGAGAGGATATATTAGTTCTTATTACTGTGTACACATGACAGAATTGAGGAAAAATAGAGAGAAAGAAAATGGTCCCAATAGAGAAAAAAAATAAATGCATTTTTCGGGTGGAATGAATAATATAGAAAAGAAAGAAATTAGAAAAAGGAGAAGAAAAAGAAAAAAAGAAAAGAAAATGGAAGGACCACTTAATCACCTCTCATGCACAGTCCCTTAGTTTGGGAACAATGCTTGGCAATAATTAACTAAAATTCTGAAAACAATTAGTTTTGTAATTTAGTATAACCACAAAGTTTAGGATATTCTTATCCTGTTCTTCCTTCATATACAATCTGATCCAGTAATTTTATTTTATAGTTAGCACATGTAACACATTTTTTATGTATATCTAGTGTAAATGTAATTAAATGGAGGAAGTGCATATAAATGTTATATTTAGAAATATTTATCGAAGTTTGATGCTATATATAAAAATCTGTATATCTAACTGATGAAAAAATGCAACTAGTTTTTTTTTTTTTTAAGCTGAGAAAGAGTAATAGTTTCTTGGCATAAACTTAGTATACTATAAGTTTTTTTTTGGTCAACAACTTAGTATACTATAATTAAGCAACTGAAAGTGCATATTCTATTATACAAGTAATATCAAAATTTTGTGATAGTGTTGGTTATTAGTTGTATTCAAATTTGTTATTTATAAGAAAAACTAATGGGTTTATACATCCAATGAAATAAGTAAGCTTTTTAGGTGATTCTATTAATATTTGTGTGGTTAAATAACTACAAACACAGTGTTGTTTTGTCTCTTCTATGTATCCTTTTATGTCCATTTTATACAAGTTGCCTTAATAATGTTAACTAACCAAAGATTAACCAACTTTAAAATTATTAAATAAATTATTAATTAACATTTTAATACACAGTATTAAACTTCAAAAACCACTCCTTGTATTTTACCAATTATACTGTATACGTTTTTCATTATATAATATAACTCTAGCTCACATTTACTTGTTAAGAAATATAGTTTATTTCAACAGTTATTAGAATATTTTACCTCTAAAATTCTTTTCAGTCAATTTCTATTCAAATAATCGTGTAATCTTGTATATATGGTTTAAATTATAAATTTAATGACGAAATTAACGTATATACATAGAACTTGTTTATTTCTAGTTTGCTAATGTTGTTTATGGGAACTTTAACCAATTAACACAAAATTTAATATAAAATGGCAAATAGAAACAGGAAAAAAATTGAAACTATTTGTAAATTCACTAATATTACGGGCTCTACTACTATCGCTTTTCTATCACAATTGATATTTTTTTATATATTACAATAAATTTTAGTAAATGGTAAAATAATAATTGTAAAAGAGAAGAGAAGTGACACTGAGACATATCTGAGAAAAGCCTGAACTCAACTCCTACTTCTGGTTTGATTTCTTGGGATTCGTTCTCTTTCATTTACTTACCTCTCTCCATATTTACACCACCACCTCTATATATATGTATTTTTTGGAAAAATTTATCAAAATAATATAATATTCCTATAAACTAATTGTATATTTTTACGAATAATTATAAATTATGTTTCTGTATAAATAGATAGAGTTCTATGGCATAAATTATAGTAGCTTGTAAACTTTTTTATCAGCAAATTCGTTCGGAGATACTAATATTCGTACATCTTCCACAATTAATCATTTTTATTTAACTAATTTATTAACAAATAAATCTGCTATGAAGCTAGTAAATTTAACAAGCAAAATAGGCAGATGCATAAGTCTATTAATTATTAAAATTATATATATAGAAAGTGATACCGTTTGTACAAAATAGTAGTTAAATTTGTACATTCACGTGACTGGCTAGAGCATTTGTAGAATATTAGTTATTTAAATTAGAAAATCATAGTCAATGTACTAATATTATTTGATATTAATTTGGTTGTATATACATAAATTATACTAATATACACATCTTTTTACACGTATACAAAAATCATGCTTGATAAAATAATTAAAATCAACGTAGAGATATGTCTTTTGACGACTTGTAGCTTAGTTTGTGTAACCACAAAAGGTTCTCTTATTTTTCACGTTAGTTATTATTTAATCATTTGTCTTTTTCAATCATTCTATAGTATTTTTTTTCTACAAAACACTAGACCAGTCTACGTATTTATGTCACGTATCATTTTCTTTTGAATTTTCTTGTAATTTAACTTTTCAAATTATTAATTTCTTAGAAAATAAATGAAGTGGGAAAGCGAAGAATATTAGAGGGATATGTAGTTTTTTCTATGTCAGACTAGGTCAAAGAAGACGTTAATCAAAAACCATTAATTTCATCAAGACTTACGTTTCAAATAATATACATATATATATTTATATAAATACACAAACATGTATAATCGAGAGCATTTATATGCACAAACATTCTTCTGAACTAGTTGAGGGTTAGTGTATTTTCCATCCATCCGAATTCAATTCTAGAAAATCATAAAAATTTGTGAAATTTGATTATGAATCAAATTTTATTGATCTAATTATTAAAAAAATTATAACATAATAATCCACTTGTAATATAAGTATATGTATAATTTTTTTGTTAATTGTTACACCTACAATACATAATTTATAATCCAACCTTATCCCTAAACTTTTATTAACTATCACATATAATGAGATAATATTGAACTACCTATAAATAGACCACTAACTAAACCATTTAACAGCTACTTGAGAAGAACTCGCAAAAAAAAAATTTACATATATATTTATACCAAATTACACAAACTTATGTATAATTGAGAGCATCAAGTTATATTGAAGAAAATAATGTTAATTTTATTTTGAAAAATATAACATTTTGACCCACTTGTGATATATATACGGAGAGAGAGAGAGAGAGATAAAACATTGATGGCTAGTAATAGAGTCTAGGACAGGGTCATGATCACCTATCTTCTGATCTCTGAAGAGATACCAATCTGATATTTTCTCTTCGTAGGTTTTATTTTTTATTTTACCAATTATTTATTTTTGCCTGTAGTACAATTCACAGACCCATACTTAAAGAAAAATTTTAATTTCTTTTTTGTTCCAAAGTACAAAACAAAGAGAGAGGTGAAGCCACACAATCTCTTTTCTTCTCTCTCTTATATCTCTTCTGTTTATTATTCTTCATCTTTCTTCTCTTAATCCCTTTCTTTCTCCATCTTCACCAAAGAATAATAAGAAAAATTATTCACATGTTTATGCAAAAATCTTTCTTGTAGGGTTTTAGAAACCGTTCTCTTATTGTTTGGCTTCTGAATCATTTGTCCACTCAGAGTATGCAAAAGTTTTGCTTTTATTTTGTTTATCGATTCTTTTTAGCTTTCTTGGAGAAGGGTTCTTATAGATCTTAATGAAACTTCTATTTGTATCCCAAATTATCTTCTCTTCTTTTTGGCTTTTCAATTCTTAAAAGAGACATGGCTAGAGATCAGTTCTATGGTGGTCACAACCATCATCAACAACAACAACAACATCAAATGATTAGTAATCAGATCCAAGGGTTTGATGAGACAAACCAAAACTCATCAAACGACCATCATCATTATAATCATCAGATCTTTGGCTCAAACTCCAATATGGGTATGATGATAGACTTCTCCAAACAACAACAGATTAGATTGACAAGTGGTCTAGATCATCATCATCATCAAACAAGTGGTGGTACTGATCAGAATCATCAGCTTCTAGAAGATTCTTCATCTTCTGTGAGAGTTAATAATCATTTCCTAAGTGAAGTAAATGATGAGAGACCACCACTAAGACCAAGCCAAGGTCTTTCCCTTTCTCTTTCCTCTTCTAATCCTACAAGCATCAGTCTTCAATCCTTTGAACTCAGACCTCCACCACAACAACAACAACAGCAGAATCTCCCACACAACCAGATGATGATGATGATGATGAATCACCACCAAAACAACAACCATGATCAGCAACACAATCATCATCATCAGTTCCATATTGGGAGTTCCAAGTTTTTGAGTCCGGCACAAGAGCTATTAAGTGAGTTTTGTAGTCTTGGAGTAAAGGAAAGTGATGAAGAAGTGATGATGATGAAGAATAAGAAGAAGCAAAAGGGGAAACAACAAGAAGAGTGGGACACAAGTAACAACAATGATCAATCTGCAACTACTTCTTCAAAGAAACATGTTCCTCCACTTCACTCTCTTGAGTTCATGGAACTTCAGAAAAGAAAAGCCAAGTTACTCTCCATGCTTGAAGAGGTATATATATTATATAAATATAAGAAATTAGTTTTCAATTATATATCAAAATATGTCATGGGTTTCTTATATAATCTAATCTTTTTAATTTGGTTATAACTAATTCCTAAAATTGTCTACAAATCTTTCATCAAAACATTTTCATGGGTTTGTTAAAAAATCTAAATCTTTTTTTCTTTTTTCAACTTATTCCTAAAAATGTAAAATACCCACCACAAATTTTGTATTTTCCGATTCTTAATTAAGGTCCATATATATTTCTTAAAGATACAAATGTTTTATTGATAAAAAAAGATTCCCTTTTGTCTCATTCTTTCATGTATTCTTTTCGAAAACATGTTCGATCGTAAAGATTAAACCTTTTAATTCCATTACTAATTATTTCTTTTTAAAATTATTTTGGTTGCTTTGATCTAATTTGGAGACTCTAGTGGTCCTCCATATTTATAGCAATCAGTTTCATCATCATCATAAGCCATAACGAGTTGTTTCTTTTGCTTTCAATGACTTATTCTATGAAATCTTCGTAAATGGTGTGGGGTTAGAACGTTTTTGTATTTTCTTTGGTAGCTTAAAAGAAGATATGGACATTATCGAGAGCAAATGAGAATTGCGGCTGCAACGTTTGAATCAGCGGTTGGAGTAGGAGCGGCAGAGATATACACAGCGTTAGCGTCAAGAGCAATGTCAAGACATTTCCGGTGTTTAAAAGATGGACTTGTTGGACAAATTCAAGCTACGAGTCAAGCTTTAGGAGAAAGAGAAGAAGATAATCGTTCCGTTTCTATTGCTGCACGTGGCGAAACTCCACGGCTAAGATTGCTTGATCAAGCTTTGCGGCAACAGAAATCGTATCGCCAAATGAGTCTTGTAGACGCTCATCCTTGGCGTCCACAACGCGGTTTGCCTGAACGCGCGGTTACAACGTTAAGAGCTTGGCTCTTTGAACACTTTCTTCACCCGTAAGTTACTTTCTTAGTCACATAATTTAATACACATTTTTCTAACCAAAAGATGAAAATATAAATTTAGTCACGACACTTTACTAATGATTAGCCATATAATTACTTATCATGTATCTTTCTTAAAACACTCATGAAGTAGAATCAGAAGAGTCAAAACTAATTGAACGTTTTTATTGTTATTGACTATATACACTATAAAGCATTTTTTAAGTGAAATTTTGTTGTAGGGTTTTACTTTTACATTCAATTTTTTTGTGAAGTGATAAAAAGTTATATACATTTTTATAGAGAGATTGACATGACAAGCATAGGATACAATCATTCTTTATGTGTTAATTGCAAATAGCTTTTTATTTTCCTTTTTGCTTTCACTTGTGGATCATTGGGAGTGAAAGTGAGTGTACAAACGTATACATACATATGTATATTTGTATTAAAAACATATATATAATATAATAAAATGAAAATAAAAACTTAATTGGTGGATGAAAGACAGAAATAGAGAAAGGTACAAAGTGGATTGAGAGAGAGAATCAATGTTCTTTACCTAACACTAACAAAAGAGAGAAACTATGCATAACTCTTTGCTTTTTTTCTCCATGTTTTTTATTTTGTTTTTTTCCTCTTTTTCAATTTATATTTTTGAGAAATCATTATTATTATTATTATAAATTATCATATGTAAGACTTGTCTCAATCAATTCCCAAACACTACTCAAACAATGAAACATCTTGTTAGTTTTCACCAAACCTTTTACCTTTGCTTCCATTTTCTTTGCATCATTCTTCAATCATTTATATCACTTTTATT
This sequence comes from Lepidium africanum, assembly GCA_900406405.1. Classification (NCBI taxonomy): domain Eukaryota; kingdom Viridiplantae; phylum Streptophyta; class Magnoliopsida; order Brassicales; family Brassicaceae; genus Lepidium; species Lepidium africanum. Next base: position 8,865 of record OVAX01001504.1, on the reverse strand, counting down.
ATTACACATTTACTTTTACAAAAATAAGTAAATTTCTTTGTTTTTTCAGATATCCAAGCGATGTTGATAAGCATATATTGGCTAGACAAACTGGTCTATCAAGAAGCCAGGTAAAACAAAAATATAAGTATATAAATCTTTATATATATTATCAAATTAATATCTATATAATTGAGTTATAATAAACCAAAATTGTTAGGTATCAAATTGGTTCATTAATGCAAGAGTTAGGCTATGGAAACCAATGATTGAAGAAATGTATTGTGAAGAAACAAGAGGAGAAGAAATGGAGACTACAACAAATCCAATGATGATCGACACTAAACCGGATCCAAACCAGATAATTCGAGTCGAACCGGAATCTTTATCTTCAATAGTCACAAACCCAACATCAAAAACCGGTCACAAAAACCAACAAGGAACGGGGTCGTTTGGGTCAACGTTTGACTTTTCTTTATACGGTAACCAAGCTGTGACATACGCTGGTGAAGGAGGAACACGTGGTGACGTGTCATTAACGCTTGGATTACAACGTAACGACGGTAATGGCGGTGTGAGTTTAGCGTTAACTCCAGTGACGGCTCAAGGGGGCCCACTTTACTTTAGTAGGGACCACATGGAAGATGGATCGGTTCAATATCAACCGTCGATTTTAGATGATGATCAAGTTCAGAATTTGCCTTATAGGAATTTGATGGGAGCTCAATTACTTCACGATATTGTTTGAAGAAATATTAAGAATTAGGACCAAATTTCTCAAATTCCAAACCGATTCGGTTATGTAACGGTTTAGTTAGATTAAACCAGATTAGATATTTTTAATATACATTTCTGTTGTCTGATTCAATTGGGGAATTTGGTGATGGACGAAACATGAAGATATTTTATGAGTTAGTTGGTTCGTCAATATCACTTTTATGATATTTATTTGATTTATGAAATTATATTATCGATCGTCTTGTCTTCAATGTAATATCATTTTAATTTTCTTAAGGTCAATCACAAATTGTTTTTTTCTTTTTGTCTGTTAACGAAAATATTATCAAAGTGTCTTTTCGAATCCATATCATTCTAAGACCATCTCAAATCATTTGGAAATATCATGTAGCTTTTTATAAACATAGATTGAATGTATTAATTGTTTTAACTGATAAATAGTTAGTTATTTAAATTTTCTCTAGTAAGTTAGAGAATTGTGAACAAAAATTAGACTTATTATTAAGTTACCGTGAGGTCTCCAAATTGAACTGGTATAGAAGAAAAGAAAAAAAAGAATGTTAATAGTAATCCTCAAGTTTACATTTTGTTTTTAATTAGTTTTTAGTTGTTGAAAAATAAAAAGTTTTCAATTAGTTTCTACTTTAAATTATATTCCTATATGGTTAAAAACATCACGTTAATACCAAAATGGTACCTAAATTGTAATGATTGTGTATAGGTTTCTATTTTGAAGGCCACCGGCCATTGTATCTAAATTGTAATGAATGACTGTTAGTTTTTGGATTTCAGATTTTAGTTTTTAGATTTATATTTTGGTTTTAATTTTTGCATTTTAGTTTTTGCTTTTAAAAACTCCAAAAAAGTAGTTTTTGGTTTTTGGAGAAATTAACGCTGATTTCTCAAAAACTAGTATTTTTTAGTTTTAGGTGAACAAAAAACTAAAATCATGAATGGTAGAATACAACATAAAACAGTTTTAAGTTTTTGAAAAACTGTTTTTACAAAATCATGATTGACTGAAAGTTGGTTTTTTCAAAAACAAAAATCAAAAACCAATCTAAAAACTTCTGCCAGTCAAAGCGTATATGTCATCATCTTTACTTTAATATATATATATATAGTCTTCCGGTTATATATTAAAGAAAATCATATATTAAAGAAAAAATAACAAACTAAATGTATTAACTTATATTTTTGTTGATATATACCAGCATTTGAATATACTAATATTATATTAGTTGGTAAATATAGTATGTAGTAAACACTTTTACAAAATTCAATCAGTATAGGATTCTAAATCTTTCTTAGACCCAAGTTCAAAAAGGTGTTTTGCATTTAGCAAAAAAAAGATACAAGTGTCAAACCTATAAACAAAAAAAATAGGCCACAAATGGGCAGAGCTAGTCACAAACGGGCCTTATACACTAAAATGGGGTTAAACGTCAATCCAATGTACCCATTTATATAATGGGCTATAAATCTACAACAATTCACATTATGGATTTTTGTTTTCTAGATTTATATTCCTCCGTTTCATAAGTGTCAGTTTAGGATTATTTTTTCGTTTCAAAATAAATATCGTTTTAAATTTACGATGTAATTTTTACTATAAATTGTCTATGTTTCTTTCATTGTGAAAAATATTAAAATATTAGAATGACACTTTCATAATGGAGAGAGTAATGAGCCCACCAACAAAGAAAACCGACCAATATGATGTTTTTTTTGGTTTTAATGTTAAATGACCAATATGATGATTATTAACTAGCTTTGTTTTTTAAGGAAAATTTGCATCACGTTTAAAATAGGTAATTGACAAATTTGTATAAATAAATCAAAACAAAATTTAAAGGTCTTAGAGCATGAAAATTTTATTATTACACAACTTCAACCACTTCACCTTCTTTGCAAACTGCAACACTAATCTCCAATGTATTATTCTTCTTTGCTTTCACTCTACAACAATTTCTTCTTGGAGACTGCAACACACAAAACAAATAAATAAAAAACTCATTTACTACTATTACTTTTTTGGTTTTAAATGTCAGAAATTTATTATTACTTTCAGCATTAAATATAACATTTATGTGAAATAAAGTAATAGTGAACTTACTCTGTCCCAAAGGTGAGGGTCTGGTTTCTTGTAAACAATGACCGTTTTTATATCTCCAGGATTAGCCATCTTCCACCGACACGCCGGATAAGCCACACGGTGGATATCGTAACGGCTCACCGTCATATTTGTCACCGGATGAACTTCGGCCGATGACAAATAGAACACAAACGGTTTCTGACACGGATGACGAGTTACCGGTCTCGTATTAAACGCATACGCCGTGTAATCTGCCCGTCGATACCTATCGGAAATATAGTTAAACCTCGTTAAATTAATACTCCATAAATTAATATAAAATTATAGTCCTAGCGTTATTAATTTATAGTTGCATTACCAATTTAAGAAGGTTCTTGAGGGCATTTCGATTTCTCGAGCAGAAAATATTCCTCGAAAAATCTGAACTGTGAATCCCCAAGAGACAGAAACAGTCCATTTTCGACGTTTATCGTAACATATAGACTGTTGCATAAGACCAGCTGAGTCTAGCTTAGCCGGGACTTGAAGACGTTTCACGGCGTCGACACGTGTCACATTTGGGAAGATTGGCTCGACCACGTCTAAATGATGAAGCGTAACCAATGGAGCCACTGGATGAGCCGCTAGTAATCCGAAAAGATTACCGTAGACGTCGTACTGTAATAAAACACACAAAGTCAAAATCAATTAAAATATTACTAAACCGACCGGTTATTGGTAGGTAACCGACGACTGGTTAGGCAATGAACGAAGAAATCAGACACAAATAAAGTTTCATGTGAGAGACACGCGCCGATAAATGCGTGAATTAATCTGTCTGACACCGTGACGACGTGTACTTTACTCCGGTAACCATAGCGTACCGGCAAATTTGGGTCCAATGACGTGGCATTATTAAATAATTGAAGTTTTATGAGATAAAAAAAAGTCTAAAAAAAGAATTTATTATCACGATTAAATAATTGATTTTTTTTTTTTAGCCCAAAAAAAAAAATCACGATCATGTATCTAGCACTTTAACTACACATTCATTAAAACTTTTACTGTCATATTAATTATGATGTTTAATTAATCTTACCTGTACTTAAAACTATCTACTAATTAACCAACTGAGACAGGACACGAAGAGCTTACTTAGATTCGCATTAATCAACCAGAATATTTATTAGCAATAAAAAAACTTATTAGCAATAATAACCACAAACAATCCATTAATTTTTTTATTTAAATCATCAAAATAACTTGATAATTAATAAAATTAAAATAATTGTATTTATAACTTGATATAAGCAATCTGGACATGTTTAACTGTTAAAGTACATACTGATTCTACTTTAAATCATCAAAATAACTTGATAACTGATAAAACTAAAATTATTGTATATTTATAATGTTAAGCAATTTTAAAAAATATTAATGTGGACATGTTTAACTGTTATAGTACATACTATTAATTTATTTAAAGATTATTGTAAAAATGATTAGAAAAAGGGATAATTACTGACCTGGTGAAAACCGAGTTCTTAAGTGAGTGGAACACCGAGTTCGGCCATGCAAGCTTGCATCCGATCATCGGAACCATACAATGCCGGATATCTTTTAATACATCGATCCTGCATTTTGCTTAAAGCCACCGCTAATGGATAACTAATCGCGAATCCTCCACCTCCATAAGCCATTCCATAAGAGAAGTAAATATTCTGAAGATGACTTTCCGATAAACTTCCGATGTAATACATCTGAGTATGATCGTATTTCCTCAAAACTCTGATTAAATTCTCAGCTACAAAGACTGTATCATCATCTCCCATCACAAACCATCTCACATCTTTGAGTCCTAATCGAAGTGTCTCCGTAACGATTCGTGAAATTCGAATCGCTGATCTGTGTCCTTGTTTGTTTTTATAAGGAAATTTCGATGTATCGCCGGAGATTTTAACCGGAGGAAGATTCATATCGTCTTCTTCTTCGTTAACCGGTTTCTCTAACCAGACATAACCACGCATTTGATTTGGTTTATACCAAATTTTGATATACTCTTTTCTCTGTTTCCAAAGTCTAGCCGACGCAGCGATTCCGAAAACCACGTGTTGGAGGTTGGTTTGTGGCGGTGGAAGTGGTGGAGGAGGAGCGTAAGATCTGATTACAGCCGTTTGATTTGACTGAAAAACAATCAACGGCTGAGATGAGTTTACAATGTCGTTTAGTCGACGAACAACGGCGGAGAATGGCTCCACGTGACAAGCACGTGAGTTTGAGATGAGTTTTAGTGTGTAAACGACGTAAGTAGCGGAGACGATAAGGAGAAGTGTGACCATTAGTTTGGATACGGGTCGGGTCGGTGTACCAGATCCGGATAAACTCCGTTCCCACATTAGCTTTTCCGATGGATCTTTCTGGTTACTAGACTTCATTTTCACCAAAAAAAAAAAAAAAAAAA
>OVAX01001503.1:16088-43875 GCA_900406405.1 Lepidium africanum | reverse complement strand
CCCACATTTCAAAAATGGGACTGATTTGCGACTGATTGTGCAGTCTCAAACGACAAGTTTTATTGTAGTGTGATCATTACTAGTGAATGGTAAAGATGTTGACGCATAATAATGATTGTTCACAGTATCAATATGATTATCAACAGTATGAGGAAATATATTTAGACTAACAGGAACATATGAAGGTAAAACATGAGAAACACCAGAAGAAGTATTATTCTTTTCACTCAAAAAGGAAAAATAGTTTCATGAAATATGACATTTCTAGAAACAAATATGAGACGAGTATCAAGATTCAACAGTTTGTAACCTGAAGAATAACCAAGAAAAACACATTTTTTCAGATCTCGAACTACACTTGTTTCTATCCTTTTGCAAAGTAGAAACATAATAGAGACAACCAAAAGACTTCAGAGAATTATACTCAGGTTTACGTTTAGTGAGAATCTCATAGGGAGTAATGTTACCAAGACTAGTAGAAGGAGTTCTATTTATCAAGAAGACAGTAGTTTGAATGCAATCAGTCCAATAGTAAAGAGGAATATTAGATTGAAACAATAAAGCTCTCCCTACATTAAGAATATGCTGATGCTTCCTCTCAACAACAGAGTTTTGTTGAGGAGTATAAGGACAAGAGAACTAATGCAACATGCCATGTTTCTTAACGAAATCAGTAAAAGCAAGCTTAGGAGCATTATCAGTTCTAATCGCCTTAATAACAGATTGGTATTGAGTTTGAATGTTCTGAATAAAATCAACAAACTTTGAATGAACATCACTTTTATTCCTTAAAAGATATATCCATGTTCCAAGGCTCTGATCATCAACAATAGTAAGAAAATATCTATAACCTTCAACATACTCAGTAGAATAAGGACCCCAAACATCCAAATGGATCAAATTAAAAGAAAAAGAACACCTATTATTATGAGACTCAAACAGTAATCTTTTTTGCTTAGCTAAAGGACAAGCTGAACAAAAATGAACATCATGAGATTTAGAGACAGTCAAAACATCAGAGAGTAGCTTTAACTTGTTAGATGATGGAAGATCAAGGCGTTGGTGCCAAAGATGTTCATCAACAGCCAAGAGTCCAATGAAATTTGATGAATGCAAAGATGATTCTATTTGCAAGATATACAAGTTGTGAAGCAGGATTCCTCTACCAATCATCAAGTCCTGAATATACTCCTGAATGTAACAAAAGTCAGGAAAGAAATGAGCAGAACAATTACTATGTCTAAGCAAATTGCTAACAGATATCAGATTAAGTTTGAATGAAGGAACATGAAGAACATTATGCAAAATGAGGGATGATGATAATGCAACAGTGTCACAGTTATTGATTCCCATTCTAGTATCATTTGGCAAAGTTATTGTGACTCCATAGACAGTTGTAGTTTCTCTAAACAAAGAGAGATCAGAAGACACATTGCTAGTAGCTCCTGTATCAATAATCCAACTACCATGAGGAAGATTGTTTGATAAAGAGGAATAACATCGATGTTGAAAAGTGAGTTTATCATTTTCATATCTCAAGGAAATGGAAGGAAAAAGAATGGAGTATGAGTTAAAATAGTACCAGAAGATGATTGAGGGGCCATAGCACCATTGGTAGAAATAGGCGCCACCAAAGAACTTGAAGCAGGAGGTTCTGTTGTTTTAGTAAGAGTGGATAACTGGTTGATGAGTGACAGTAGTTGATCTCGATTCAGTTGATTAACATCCAAACTGAAAGGAGTAGCAGATGAAACTGCTTAATTTGATTCAGAACCAGTCATGACATGAGCAACTGCATGAGCTTGAGGTTTAAAAACTTAAGAACCATTTGTATTGGTCAGATTATAAGGTTGAGAATTCTTGGCTCCACTCTTGAAACTTGGGATGTATCCTAGATGATATCCATGAAACATAAAACACTTCTCTATGACATGACCTAATTGACTATAGTGTGTACAAACTGGTCTGGATTTAGACTTGAATTTGTTTGCACCATTTTGAAAGGAAAAGATGCAATTCCTAATGAAATATTCATGTTGTCAAATGTGTGAAAAACTATAGTACAAGAATGGAAGACTGGCTTGATATTCTTCTGACGTTCATCTTGAGTGACCATGTTAAAGACTTTTTCAATAGAAGGCATTGGTTTATGCATCATGATGTGTCTTCTAGTAGCTTCAAAGGACACATTCAATCCCATAAGAAATTTCGTAACTCTGCTTCTCCATGAATAAAACTCCTCACCTGAAGAAAGGCGATCCGAGACCAGTATCAATATACCTAGAATTCTATCCAATTCCCTCAATCAAAACTCTTTTGGCATTGTTTCCCTTCTGATTGTAACTGATAAGAAAGTACGGGTGGCAGAAATTGCAACGGTCCAATGCAAATGCGTTACACATACCACGATGCCCTAAATCGGATAGATTAGGATGGCACTTCACAAAAACAGGAAGTTACAAAATAAGATCAGGTTATTGGGTGGAACGAAATATTGGTCAATATTATCCGATTTCTTCGGTCCAAATATTCAGGATATTCAATCAAGTATTTGGGACATCAAGGCCCCACAAAAGTCAAACATTTTATGTGGCAAGCGGTTTCAGGTTGTTTAGCTGTTAAAACAAATCTAGAAAGAAAAGGGATCCAATGTGATTTACAATGTGATAGCTGTGGAGCGGAGAACGAAACAATAAATCATGTCCTTTTCGAATGCCTCGTAGCTGTTCAAGCATGGACTTTATCTAAGATACCAGCAGGTCCTCATTTCCCAGGCTTATCCATTTATTCCAACATGGATCATCTTGTTCGGAGTCTCCCACAAAAAGGAGAGTTTTTGAGTTATCCCTGNTCTCCCACAAAAAGGAGAGTTTTTGAGTTATCCCTGGATTATGTGGCTTATGTGGAAGAATAGGAATGAGAAGATATTCTCTAATAGAGTGAAAGACCCAAGAGAGCTTATTTTGGAAGCAGAGTCTGAAGCATTAGCTTGGACTTCTCCACATGCAATAAATAACAAAAGAATTGGCGTTAGCCCGATAATTATAAATACAAATTCGGAGTCTATATTTAGACCCATTACTGTCAACCCGACTTTTATAGGACATAGATGTATGCTTGATGCTTCTTGGAAGGACTCAGATTTGCATTCATGACTAGGTTGGTTTTGTTTTCCTTTTGAGTGTGGATGTGTAAATATGGGCGCGCATAGCATTAGACGAAGCATGTCCCCTCTACATTCGGAGTTTGAGGCGCTTCTCTAGGCTATGACTTACTTGTTTATTATCCCTCCAGATTTTGGAAGTTGAGTTTCTGGTGGATTGCTCAGAATCAGTGAAGATGACCGAAGATCTGTCGGGCTAGCCAGCTTTTCTTCATTATCTAGATGACTTCTCAAGGCTTAGAAGTTCCTTTCGTCTTTGCACTGTTGCTTTGATTCCACGGGCCATCAACCACAAGCCCGATTTCCTAGCCTGCAGCGTTAGAAGTTTAGCTAGGGAAACAGTTTTTGTGAATGATGTACCTTTTTTGTGGACACCGTTTATTTGTAATTAAGTAAAGATGACAACAACAAAAAAAAAACAACAACTTTATCCTAGTTTTTATGAGGTTATATAAAAGGAAATAACATGTAAAAATTAATCAAATTAACAAAAAAAAAAATGGATAGAAAAAAAGGAAATTCCGAGTTTGTTGGACAAAAAAAAAGAAATTTCCAGTTAAATGAAATATCATTCGTTTAGGAATTATCAAAATATTTTTTCTTTTTCTTTTGATAAATCCAAAACCTCAAATCCTAGTAGGTAAAGGATTATTTCAATCCATACCTCGTATCTATATAAACACATCTAGTCCCCTCTAAAACTTTTCAATCATCTTTCTCTCAAAGTTATTTCTCTCCAAGAAGAAAACAACGATCGATCATGGGCTCTAGCAACAACAAATTCTTCTTTACTTCTTTGCTGATTCTTGTGGCACTTTTGGGAGTTTCCGTAGGAGGAACTGTTGTTCACAAGGTCGGTGACTCGAAGGCATGGACGATGATGGGCGTGGACTACGAGGCTTGGGCTTCCTCAAGAACTTTCCAAGTCGGAGACTCTTTGGTCTTCCAATACAACAACGGTTACCATGATGTCACTGAAGTCACTCACAACGACTTCGAGATGTGTGAACCGTCTAAACCGTTAATGAAATACGAAACCGGATCTGATACGATCACTCTAACCAAACCCGGAATCCAATACTTCATATGCGGAACACCTGGTCACTGTAACATGGGACAGAAGGTTCAAATCCATGTCTTACCGGCCTCCTTAGGACCCGTTGTTGCTCCTGTTCCTGGACCTGTCCGATCACCAAGTTCTTCTTCGTCTCCTTTGGCTGATTTACCAGTCAATAATCCTGCACAAGATCAGATGGGACCATCACAAGCTCCACTTAGCAGCGCAGTTTCAAACTCATCTAGTGTTTTGTTTGGGCTCTTCTTCATTCCTTTAGTGTATCTTTTCATCTTAGTTTGATAGATTTACACATGTTTTGTGTGACTGTGTCATGTACTTAGGTTATTTCTTTTACGTACGTTTTAGGCATTTAATTTGTAATTTTGTATGGATATCTATATTTTATTATGTTGCTTTGTTTTCTTCAGCATATAGTAGTAGTCAATGGAGTCAATTCTTACAGCCAAAATTTTAGAGTTAAATTGAAATCTATATATAGTATATATATATATATATATATATATATATAGATTGGTTCATTTATAGTTGGGGAATTCAAAACGGTAGCAAATAGGTTAAATACAATAATTGAATATAATGTACTCCGAAATATGAATCATAACAAACATTAAATTTAGATTTTGACAAGCTAACGAATCCCTGATTTCTATATTTATTTGCTTGCACCACAAGAAATTATTCATCTAAATAGATCGGAAATATCACAAAAATTTCCGACGGAGAATGGATCCGTCGGAAATATCAAAAGAAATTCCGACGGAATACATTTCCGTCGGAAAATTATCCTTGTTTTCCGACGGATTTAATTATTTTAAAATTAATTAAAATATCCGTCGGTTTTCATCGGTAAACACCTAGACATTTCCGTCGGATTTAGCTACATTTTCTTGTAGTGTAAAGTTTCACTTAACTCTGAATGAAGATATAAAAAAATTCCTTTATGAAACAAAAGTTCAGCGAACACAAAATGTAAATCAAATGAGAAGCAACACAAAAGGATTTAATTTACATTTGGTAGAAGCATTGGACTTTCTACATAGTCGAGATAAGCATCAATATAACTAGAATTATATCCAATTCCCTCAATCAAAACTCTTTTGGCATTGTTTCTCTTCTGATTGTAACGGTCCAATGCAAATATATGCTGGCCAGTACTAAGTGTACCCTTGAAATCGAAATAGATATTCCCAACCAAACTTCTCCAAGAAGGAACCTTGAGAGAAACTTTTGAAAATTCTTGTTTCTTCGCATCTTGTAGAACCCACAATTTAGGTCTAGCCTCAGACGGGTCACATAAAGCTATCTTACTGCCATAGTTCACTAAGCCCTGGGTATGGATATTATGCTCATGTAACTTAACAACACTAAAGTCTTCAGATGTGAGATCGAAGCAGATTAAGATTCTTCATTTTTGATCCGAGCATTATAATACACTACCCCATTGATGCATATCCCCCTAGAATGATAATCAGGAAGATGGGGATGCTTACAAGGAATCTTCCTCCATTTTTGCTTAGATTCTAGAGTGAAAAATTGATGCTCTTCAGACACGACTGGTGATACACGTCGGTATCTCTGATCAACCGTCATGCACAACACTTTGTATACATCATTCACAAGATCATAACCAAAAAAAGAGTATAAATCTCTTCTCTTGATTTTGGCTTTGGGTAATGTTAAGAACTGACCCGTGCTAGGATTTTCAATCCTCAAGTTAGTAGCATTTCTAAGGCAGATCAAGCCACGCACAGATGGAGAAAACACATTCTGGCAATTGTAAAACTGATTATCCGAATGAGAATGTATGCTTACCCTTTGATGATCAAAAGATGGATCCTCCCGAGAGCATGACTCTAAGAAATGCGACTCCATCTTTCCATGGATGAAAAGTAGAAGAGGCCGAGTCAAAGATCGATTAATATACAAATTGGTGAAATTTCTGCTTCTGATGATTGATGACCAGTGTTTGATACAAAAATGAGCTTGGCTATAGATTTGGCCGTCAATTTCATAAGTATCTTTACAAGCAAATCCATAGAAAGTATCGAAAAAGGTTATTTTCATTATTTCTTTCGTCTCTTTGCTTAGACCTCCTGGTTCTTTTCGTCATGGTGATTACTGATTCTTCACTTCCCTCTCGCCGTTTTCCATTGCTGTCTCTCTTTACCCAAAAATCTTTACTCTTTTAATCTAATAACTTTTTAATGCCTACAAGAATCTCTATATATAATAAAAACATAGCATTAACTTAAACTAGGATTATACCAACGCTAGAGCGTGGGATTTGATTGTTTTTTTAACCCGTATTCATTTAGTTTTTAGACCCGTGTTAATATTTAGAATATAGTTTTCTAGATAATGTTTTAAAAGCTCAAAAACCGAATCGAAATCAACCCAAATTAGATGAACCGAACCCGAAAAAAAATGACAAAATACCTCAATGAGTGCTAAATCTATGTATTTGAAAAACCAAACTCAAACCCGAACCAGAACCAAATCAAGAATCAAATTTTAGTTTTTCTATTAATTTTTTTTAATTTTTAATTTTATGTAAAAATACCCGAATCCGAGCTCGATCTATACCGTACTAAACTCTATACAGAAAATAAAAAAATCTGAATATTTCTTAAACTAAAATAACAAAAATACCAAAGTATGTGAACCAAACTCGATAAAGTAGCAGAATGTATCATAAATCTATGTACCCGGAAAATCGAATCTAAACCTGAACCAGAATAGAATTAATAATCGAATTTGTAACCAATATATTTTTATTAAGATTTAGTTTTTTTTAGAGATTTATCTATTAATTTTTTTGATTAAATTTGAATTTTTAAAAATTTGTAACAAAATCTACTTTAACCTATTTTAAAGGTTTGTTATGAACCATATGTTAAATTTTATCGTAAAGTTTAAAACATACTCTAAATGAAAGTGTCTCCCGCTTTAATATATAAGATATCGTGTTATATAGGTCCGTTTTGTACTAGCTTGTATTGTTACTAGAAAATAATAGTCACATAGTATTTATATCTATTATTATCTCGTATAATAATCTCTATATATAAGAAAAGTGTAGCATTAATTTAAATATCATGTTATATAGGTCAATTTTGGACTAAGTCGTATTGTTACTAGAAAATAATAGTCACTTAATATTTGTATCTATTATTATCTCTTATAATAATAAAAAATAATTATCTCTTGATAAGATTGTATAACTTATTATTATTATTATCTAGATAATATTTATTACATTTTAAACTCTATTACCAACGGATACCTAAATAAATTCTATTTTATTTGAAAATCATTAAAAAAAATTGATAAACGTGAGAATAACACAAACTTTTGTTTGTCCTTTTGCTTTTATCAATCTACACATTTAATAAACTTTTGTTTGTCAAGTTGATTGAAGCTTTTCTCATTTTGGTGAAATAGAGAATCCATATTCGACAAAACAATTTTGAATGATTCTAAGGATTCGTCATAACTTAATCATTGTGAATGTATAATTCAATCTTTGTATGTGTACGGGTGATGGAAATTTGGAAATCATTAATTTTTAAATCAAGTTCCAAATAAGAAATATAATTTAATAAATATAACAACTTATCATAACTAATTATCAAGTTCCAAAAAAGAAATATAATTTAATAAATATAATAATTTATCATAACTAATTCATAATATTTAGGGTATATCATATAACAAATATCCTTAATTAATTTATACCATAAAATTTTATCTCTAATCGTAATTAGAAAAATTATATCTAAAATTCTTCTATTTAAGACTCATCATGTAACTTTTTCTCAAAACGCCAAGTAAAATAACAAATTAATAAATATCAATATGCATTTGTAGTTAAATATACTTAATCTTTCAAATATTATTTTAATTTATATAATAATTATTTAAAGGGAGAATTTCAAAAATGCTATTTTTAACATGCTCCTTTTCAAAACATATCATTTTATTTGGAAATTGAGAGAGAAAAATAGGCATGAGTGGACACTTTTTGAAAAATGGCATGTCAAAAAAGGCATTCCATAAAATTTCTCTTATTTTATTTATTTATATGCATTTATAGTTATTTTTATTTTAAATATAATAAATTACAATAATTTTTAAATATAAGTTTAAATGCCAAAATAAACACATGACTCAAGTAAAAAAAGTTCATATACGAAAATTGTAATTCTTGAAAACTTAAATCAACAAAGATTGAAAAATATATTTGTGTATAACACTGATCATTATTCTAAATTGATTTTTAGTATATTAAGTATATATAAAAGTAATAAATTTACATATACAAATCAAAACATGACAATAAAAAAAACAAATATCACATATAAATATTATATATAAATAAAAATGACTACAAATGTATTTTGATTTTCACCAAAATTTATCCCATGTTGGACATCATCTAGTTTGTAAATAAAAACCTCATAATTTATATTTTTTTTATAGAAAAGTCCTCTTATAATTTTATTGGGTAATCGAAATCTTTCTGTTCCAATAAAAAAAAATACATTTTTTATGAAAACACGTAAGAAGAAAAAAACATAGGAGAATTCTCTTGGGCTGTGGCCCATTACATTTAGTGAACCCAAATTTAAGTTAATAAGTTAAATTGTGGAGCAATGTGCAGATGAAACTTTGTGGTTAGATAACAACCAATTTTCAAAATTTTCGAGCGTCAACTCTCTCTTCGAAGATTAAAAGTACGATAAATCCCAAATCTAGATCGGCCGCGTCTCTTTCAATCTGAATTTTGGTGAGGGGTGGTCGCTGGCTCCAACAGCACCGACACTACTCACCCTCTTTTGTTCACCTCCGACATCCTGTGAAGTAATGTTATGGCTACAGCTTTCAAGGATGTAGTCTCTCCGGTGTGTTTTTTAGGTTGGGTCTTCCTCAGGCGATGATGACATACGGGTCGTGTTGAGATTGAGCTCTTTTCGGTGGGTGAGACTTTTGTTAGTGGAGGATCTTTTGGTTCTCCTTTGGTGGCTTTATCCGAGATTTGATCGCTTCTTCGGTCTGAATCGTCACCGGCAAGGTTTCGCCATGACTCTGGTTTGGTACTCTCTCCCCTTGTTCTGGCCTTGATTTAGCTTCCTTAGGTTTAGGTGGTTGGTTAGTGTCTTGCTTAGTATTTGGTTAAGCTTTGGATTGGTGCTAGACTAAGTTCATATGGTGCTTTTTATCTGCTCCTTAGATTGATTGTAATTTTCTTCTTCGGTTTTGGTCGGTGGTTGTGCTCGTTTGGGTCTAGTTTCTCCGCTTAGAGGTTCGGTTGGTTACTTGTCAGTACTTTAAAGACCTGATCGAGGTCTGGTCTTTCTTGGACTCTATCGAGGCGTTATCTGTCATAGGTGGTTTCAACTTCGCCATTTTCCGGAAGATGTGCGTCATTTTCTCTGGTCCTTATCTGTCATTTAGTTTGTCCTCGGTCTCACTTCCAGTTAGGATTCTTTCCGTAGCTTCGTGTAGTTCGGACTCCCAGATTCTTTCTTGCTAGTATGGTAGCTCGTTCTTCATATGTAAGGTACGTTTATTCGCTTTAGGAGGCTACATTATCATAGTCATTGATGATTTCAATCTTCGGTTGAGGTAGCTGATAAATTAAGTCTTTTCCTACCACTGTTTTAGCTTACTCATTTCAAGGTGTATTTTTTAGCTTCTTTCTTTTAGGCATTGTCTTCAAAGAAATTTCATATTCTGCTTATTCCTGTATCAAAACTATATATTCTATCCTGGTTTTAATATAATACAGATGGAAAAAAAACCAATTTTGTAAAAGGTTGATTTTTTTTGGGGGGCTATTTTTTCTTATGTATGAGTCTTTTTTATTCTATTAACTTTTTTATTTTTTCCATATCTTACAATATAGAAAAATAAATTTCGGGTCTTTCTAAATTATGGATCTATGGAAAATATTTGTTACTGTCCTATAGAGACGGGTCTGCCACTGCTAAACGGTTATTGCTACGGAAAATAGTAATGGATTATTTGAACCCATAAGCCTCGACTCTATATAAACACTCTTAGTCGCCGAGTTACTCTCAATATGATGGTTATAATGATCCATGTAATGATTTAAGGCACCGGGGTTTGATTTCTCTCCACTACACTAGTAGATTAAAAAGGGATTTTAGGGTGTGGATTTTAAGCTATTTATCATTTCTTGTCGATCTAATTGTTGAACAAAAAAATATAAACGTTCTTAGAGCATCTCCAACCATGACACTATATTTGATGTTGAAATTACACCAAATTTGGTATTTTAATGTTCTACTTTTTGTTTCATCTCCAACCATAACACCAATTTTTACACTAAAACTATTATTCTCTATTATTATATTATTAAACTAAAGATTTATTATTTCTAAATTTTTGACATATACAAATTAATCTTTTAACTAAAAAATTATAAACCACATTAAATAAATTATAAATAATGATAAATGAAATATATTATATTAACTAATAGTTTGTACAAAACAAAATCTTAAATGTTAATTACAATTAACATTTTATATAATTAACATTAACATTTCATGTTAATATGATTTTGAAATAAATATAATTAAAATTTCATAATAACTATAATTGAAGTTTAATACTCCCTCCGTTTCACAATAAGTGTCGTTTTAGGATTATTTTTTCGTTTCAAATAAGTGTTGTTTTAAATTTATGATGTAACTTTTACCATAAATTGTCTCCTTTAACCTCATTATTAACCAATAAAAGATAAAAAATGTCAAGAGTCAACTAGTTTTTAAGGGTATAATAGAACTTTAATATGTTTCCTTAATTTGTGCGAAAAATGGTAGAATGACACTTATTATAAAACGGAGGGAGTATTAATGACAAAATTGGTGTAGATATTATTTAAAGTATATTAATGAATGAAAAAATCAAATTTGGTGTGACACTGTAGCAAAAACATCAAATTTGGTGTTTTGGTGTAATTTTTGATGTCCCATTGGAAAGAATTTTGCACCAAATTTAGATTTTTGGTGTCCCAATTGGAATTGCTTTTAGTCCCTTTTTTTCTCAACCTTACTCATTCTTTCTACTAATAGGATCAACAAAGGTTCGATCCATAACCAAATTATTTCCACTGAAGCTAGCCGGGATTTGAACTCACTACGTGGTACCAAGCTAGATCAAGAGCAAATTAACTGGGCCACCTTCTTGGCCTTTTAGTCATTTTTTAATTTTTCATTAAACAATTTTCATTACTTTCAATAATTTTATTTCTCAAATTATTGAGTGAATTTAAAGTTTTGTACTTTACTCGTGTCAAATTTCCCCTATAAATCGTCAAAAATTAGATATAATATTTCTTACTAATATTTGATGTTAAATGTTTGGTGGGATTTTTATATTTTATCAAGTGACTTTGTTTTCTTCAACATATAGTGATTCAATATATTGGTGGCCGGTTTTGGTGGACCTTTTCTCCTCACAGGAACCATATCGTGGTTCTTTTAAATTTGACAAGAGATGGTTGAATAAGCCGCATGTTCAGCAAGCCATCCAGCAGGCGTGGAACTCAGATCATTTGGGTTTGAGATTACCAATCTCTCACAAGCTGAGAAGATGCAGAAAAGAATTTAGTAGATAGAAAAAAGAGAATAATCCAAATTCTCTTATCAACATCCAGAAGATTCAAACATAAATTGAGCTTTTTCATGCTTTCTCTCACCATTCCTTTGAGAGAATGGCAAAGCTTAAGGCAGACTTGGTTCGTGCTCACAGAGATGAAGAGATTTATTGGAAGCAAAAGAGCATAGCTCAATGGTTAAAGGAAGGTGACAAAAATACAAAATATTTTCATACCTCGATCAAAGCTAAGAGATCTCATACCAACTTACACACTCTCATGGATTGTAATGGTATTGAACACCATTCAGAGGCTGCTAAAAGAGAGATTGCAACGTCTTATTTCCAAGCTCTTTTCACAACAACGAGCTCAGGATTACAGACAGACTTCTTTTCAGGTTTTCAACCTAGAGTTTCTCAAGTTATGAATGACAATTTGATGGGAGAAGTTTCACCGGAAGAGGTCAAAGAAGCTATTTTATCCATCAAGCCATCAAGTGCTCCCGGAGAGGATGGAATGTCAGGTTTCTTTTTCCAACAATACTGGAGTATAATAGGGGAGGATTTAACATATGAAGTGCTTTGGTTTTTCAATAATAGAGAGTTTGATAAGGATTGGAACTTCACCCAGTTGTGTCTCATTCCCAAAATCGATAATCCAACCAACATGAAGGATTTGAGACCAATAAGTCTTTGATCGGTGATGTATAAAAATCATCTCAAAGATAATTGTGAAGTACCTTCAACCTTTCTTGCTAGAGATTGTTTCCCCGAATCAATCAGCCTTTGTGTCAGATCGACAAATCTCCGATAACATTTTGATAGTGCATGAAGTCGTTCACAGCCTTAAGCCTCATGCCAGACTCTCCAAGGACACAATGGCAATTAAAACCGATATGTCAAAAGCATTCGACCATGTTGAGTGAGATTACTTGAGGAATTTATTGTTAGCTCTGGGCTTCAACTAGGCATGCGTCAATCGTATCACGGTATGTGTCTCCTCGGTTTCATATATTGTGTTGATAAACGGACAATCATATGGTAGAATCATTCCTAAAGGGGTCTTCGACAAGGAGATCCACTCTCACCATTCTTGTTCGTTTCGTGTGCGGAGGGTCTTACACACTTGCTAAATAAAGCGGAAACTGAATGATCAATTCAAGGGGTCAAGTATTCATCATCAGGTCCTTTAATTCACCATCTGTTTTTTGTTGACGACAGCCTCCAAATGTGCAAAGTTACTGCAGTTCAATGTAGATCAGTTAAGCAAGTTCTCAATGAATATGGATTGGCATCTGGCCAAGAGATAAACTACGATAAATCATCTATCTCTTTTGGAGACAAAGTTGATTCATCAGCCAAAGTGGAGGCAAAAGCAATTCTCGTTATTAATCAAAAAGGGGGAGCAGATACTTACCTTGGTTTACTGGAATGCTTCAGTGGCTCAAAGAGGGATTTACTTAGCTACATACACAAAAAAAATGCAAAATCGACTCACAGGTTGGTTTTCAAGAACTCTATCTCAGAGAGGAAAGGAGATCCTTGTAAAGACAGTGGCTATGGCAATGCCGGTTTATGCCATGTCTTGTTTTAGACTCCCTAAATCAACATATGCTACTCTCTCAAAGGCGATATCTTCATTCTGGTGGGATTCCTTTGAATCAAACAGGAAAATTCACTAGGTTTCTTGGGAGAAGATGTGTCTCTCGAAGAATTGTGGAGGCGTAGGATTCAAAGATATAGCCTTGTTCAATCAAGCATTGTTAGCAAAACAAGCTTGGAGGTTACTTCAAGATTCGGATTCTCAATGCCCACGATTTCTAAAGAGCAGATATTATTATACATCGGATTTTCTAGAGGCTAAGTTAGGATCTCATCCATCCTTCGGGTGGAGAAGTACGTTACATGGCCGAGACCTGCTGGTTCCATGTCTAATTCAAAAAGTGAGGAATGGCGACTCCCTCCTCGTATGAACAGCTCCGTGGATTGAGGACAATATAATGAGACCATCGTTCATGAAAGCCCCGTTAAACTATGTGGATCTTAAAGCTAGTTCTCTGCTCATTGAAAAGGTAGAAAGTGGAATCTTCCGTTGTTGCACCAACTGTTCTTTCTAGCAGACGTAAAGAAGATTGTACAAATCAAACCGGCTCCGTTTTCACCAGATTTCAAGTGCTGGAGACACACAAAATCTGGCATGTATTTAGTCAAAACGGGTTATGATCAAGTAGTAATCACAAGAAAACAAGCTATGTTAGAAAAACAAGCTATGTTAATTGCATTAAATAGCAATTTTGGCAAATAGATGCACTTTCAAAGCTTAAATCTTTCCTTTGGAAAGCTCTTTGTGTTGTTTTACCTTTTGCAGATGCATTACATAAACAAGGGATGAAAGTGGACTCTAGATGTCATATATGCGGGTATGAAGGTGACAATTCTCTCCATTCTATGTTTGATTGTCCCTTCTCGAGACAGGTCTGGGCACTTATAAATATTCCACATCCTAAAGGAGGGTTTGGAGCACACTCTATAAGCTACAGTATCCACTACATTCTTCAGTTGCGGAAGAATCTTAGTATTCAAAGAGATTTAAAAAACCTCGCCCTTTGAATCCTTTGGTGGCTTTGGAAACACAGGAACAAACATCTCTTTGAAGGACAAATTAACTCAACACAAGTTCTTCTTGCTCGTGCTGTTGAAGGCCAGTCAGAATGGAAAATAGCTCATGAGGTAGAAGTTTCTGAACCTGTCTTCAGCTCACCGCTACAGCCAACACAGATTGTATGGAAACCTCCTACTCCAAATTGGCTGAAATGTAATGTCGGAGTCCATTGGAACAACAAAACAGAGGTAGCGAGTGGATCATGGGTTTTAAGAGATGACAAAGGCATTGTTATCCTTCACAGCCGAAGATCCTTCTCTGAGATAGGTTCACATCTTCAAGCTAGCCATGAAATTTGGTTGTGGACATTAGAGAGCATGGCCAGTCACCACATTACACAAGTCATTTTGGCAATGGAGTGTACTGATCTCATTAGGGCTATAACATCCCCACGCAAGGCTCCGGCTGTGAAAGCTTACACTGCCATGCTCACCCCAGCTTTCTCCCAATTACTCTGATGGAAGCTTCAACATGAAGCTAGAGCTGCAAATCATGGAGTCTATCTTATCGCATCAAGTGCTTCCTCAGTGGATCGTCAACACTCTTATATTGCAAGAAGCTTTTCTTCTTGGCTTTCAGACATCTTCTCTTCGGAAGAAGTTCAAAGCCATTAGTTTTTCTACATGTGATTGTTGTTGATCCCATTTATTGGTTAACCACTTGTGTTGTTAACATTTAATATTTTGGGCATTTATGCCTTCAGATGATATAAAAAAATTGATCAATATAGTCAATCTTTTTTTTTTCTTTATCTTTGCTTAATTTTTAGACGTCAATTCTTATACTTTTGACAACCAAAATTTTAGTGAGAAAATTGGAATCTATAGCATGTCTCAAATTTTGGCTGTTCGTTAGTGATAATCTTGAATATCTTATAGTTATCTCATATATCCTATTATATAAAGTTGAGTTTTAAAAGATAGTAATCAACGGGATTCTTCCATATGTCGAATCTTATTATAACCTATTATATTAAGTTGGATTTCAAAAGTTAGTAATTAACGGGATTCTTACATGTGTCGGATCTTATTATAAAGTTGGATCTCAAAATTAGTAATCCAACAAACATATAAAGTTCCAAGACATTATTCAAAATATATATTAAATTTTACTTGATAAAAATAAGCCCGTGCATCGCACGAGTCCATATCTAGTCTATTTATAAATGGGAAAAATGTCAATATAACACCGAACTTACCAAAAAAGTAAGATTGAACCATGAACTCTGGCAATGATTTATTAAACCTCAAATTTTTCATTGACTTCTAATTAAACCCTCAACTTTAAGTTGATTAAGCCAATTAAACCCCGACGAAAAACCCAAATTGAAAATTTCTTTAAATTCGAAACCCAATTCGATTTTTGAAAGTATGATTCAGTTCTTATCTTCCTTTTGAATAACCCCTAAGCTTATCTTGTCTCTTCTTTCAAGAATGAGTTCAACTTCGTTTATTTCAAGACAACATTTCAAACTGAAGAATTTGAGTTCATTCTTGAAAGAGAAGACAAAATAAGATTAAGATAAGAATTGAATCAAACTTTCAAAAATTGATTGGCTCTCGAATTTTGAGAAATTTTTGATTTGGATTTTCCGTTAGGGTTCAATTGGCTTAATCAACTTAAAATTGAGGGTTTAATTAAAAGTTAACGAAAACTTAAAGTTTAATAAATCATTACCAAAATTCAGGGTTCAATTTTAATTTTTTGGTAAGTTCGGTGTTAAATTGATATTTTTTCTATTTATAAATCACTTAAGAAAATAATTGACATGAGAAGAAATCTAACAAAATTGATATGTATCTATGTATAATCGTGAGAATTAGAATCCATCCACTTGCATGACACGTGTCGAGATTGAAAAAGCTGTTGTCAACGCATAACTGGGGCCCCAGATAAAAAAACGTAACGGGCGGGTAAAACCCGAACTCGGACCCGGAATTTCCAGTAAAACAACATAAGAAAGAGAAAGAGCTTGTTAAAAAGTTTCCTTTCGCCATTGCTTGCTTCATCGCTATAACTTACTCTCTTTCACGAAAACCCTTAAAACTCTCTCAATCGAGTGAGATATCAGAATTCGTACGTTGCTTTGAGGTTAATGATCCGTCTCTCTTCTTTTTCTTCTTATCCTTAGATTATTCCTTTTTCCCAAAAAAATTTCTGATTGATTGCAAAAGAGGTTTTCCGGGTTTTAGGGTTTTTGTTCTTCTTCTTATTCTTTCTGATCACGTTTTTTTTCTCCTCGTCGTGAATTTCTCTTTTCCCACGTTTTGGGTTTCGAAGTTCTGGAAGTATGCTTCTCTCGCCGCTGAATATTCGTTGATTTTTTTAACAAATTCTGATTATTTTTATCCCACCGATTTTCATAAGCTAGTTTATCAAATTCCTCACAAGCTTAATTCTTCAGTTTCAATTTTTTTTTTTTTTTTGTTAATTGAAGGCCAAGTTGATCTTAAGAAGCAATCACCTGCTAGTTTTAGAATATTGATACTTGAATTTTCGCTTCCTTTCTGGTATTTCTCAACAGTCGTATCTCTTTAAAACCCGAGAAATTGTTTTGGTTTTGTTACATGATCATTGATTGTTTTCTCTTGGTTGTCGACAAATTTGGAAATTTTTGTATGTGATTTTTACATATCTGCTGTTCAATTATTAGAAACAATAGAAACATTTGAATATTTGATACAGAAAGATAGCTTAAAAAATCGGCAGTCAGAAGATCTTACAAGGATATGTTAGTATTACATCTCCAAAGGAACTTCTTTTGGTTAGAAGTTAGCGTTTAAAAGGCTCCTAGGATTTGGGAAAATCGATCATTAATGAATACCACCTATGCAAAGAGTTTACTTAGAAGTTTGCATTAGCCATGTTCTCTTGAGTAACCTATTTAGAATTACGGCTAAGCAATCGTCTTTTGTTATAAATATAGCTGCTTCTGTTCTTTTGCAATCTTGTTTCTATTACTTTAGAATTGATGTTGTGTACGACACGTCTATGCTTATTATCTCTCTGAATGTACTTCTCGTTCTCTTCCGTGACAGAGTTACGCACACAAGAACGTTCTTTGGATTCAGGGAAATAATGAGTTTTAAAGGTATAACATGGGTTGGAAATGTGTACCAGAAGTTTGAAGAAATGTGCTTAGAGGTTGAAGAAATTATCGTGCAGGTAATAACGCTTTGTTTTGTGTAAGCACTTGTGATTTGTTTAGCATGTCAATTTGTATCTTTTGTTTGCAATTTGGTTTGCTTCTTTATGTCTATAGGACACAGCGAAGTACGTTGAGAACCAAGTTCAGACGGTTGGTAACAGTGTGAAGAAATTCTGTTCGGATGTGGTTCAAGACTTGATTCCCGATGACTCTGAGGATTCGGGTAAACCGTTACCAGTTTCTATGTTGCATGATTACGCTCCTGTTTGTTCCTTTAAAAAGAAAAGAGAAATCATGTCCCAAAAACCTAGAAATGTGAAGCAAGAACAAGATGGAACTGAGGGAAAGAAGGATGGATGCGCAGTGCAATTTCGTGGTCTTGATGCTGATGATTATGATATCTGTACATCTCCAAGGCAGTATAGATATGGAGGTCCATATAGAAGAACAAGAGGCGGCCGCAAACATATTCATAAAAAAGAGGAAGTTTTCCAAGTCAGTAGGCCTATTAGCCAGAAAGACTCTATTGATTTATCAGTAGTTCATAGTGCACGTATCAAACATGATGTGGGAACTGTAAACTCAAGTAGTTTATCTATGGTTCATAGTGCTCGTATCAAAGATGATGTTGGAACTGTAAACTCAAGTGATCCTCCTCCAGGTGAAGTAGAAAGAGTAATCTCTAAAGAGAAATGTCAGAAAGATGATAGAACCGAAAATCAACACGGTCTGACTGTGGCTAAATCTGTTAGAAGTCAAGATTCAGAGATGAGAACCAAAATTGAACATGGTCCTACGGTGGTTGAATCTGTTAAAAGTCAAAATTTAGAGATTCAACCATCTGTTGCCACTCGCGTACTTGCAGGATCTCATGGTAAAATTTCTCTTTCTTAGTTGTTTCTTTTTAAAATATGGATTCTTATATTGGATCCTGGAGACAATCATATCGAGTAACACACCCCATAGGTTCTGTACTGTTTGGATCATTTTCATTATTATGCGATTTCTTATCGTTGTTTTCTGCTTGCATTGAAACTGGAATGCAAAGGTATAAACTAGCTCATGGTTTGAAGAAATTCACTTAAGCTTAGTTATGATTTCTATTCAGAATGCAGAAAGGAAACCAATGAGGATACGATAGGAACAAGTTCGAGTTCTGTCTCAGAGCAGAAGTCAGAGATTCTCCAACATCTTAGTGGAATATCAGTTGAAGAAAGTTGTATACTTGTAGACAGAGACGAATTACAATGTGTTTTCCCTGACAGTAAGGAGAATGACAAACACAAACCTTACAAGGTTTCTTCTCTTTCTCTTTTGTTATCTTCTTCCTCATGTTTGCATTTATTCTCACTCGGAAATTAACGCTACTTATTCCTGACTCTACAGAAGATTAGAGACGCTATATCTTCAAGAATGACACAAAATAGAGAAAAAGAGTACAAGCAACTTGCGCGTCAATGGTATGCAGACGATGTTGAAAATGGGAGGGAATGTGGCGATTGTCCGAAACAGATTGAAGAAAACCAATCGTCAGAAGAATCTGAATGGGAGCTTCTGTAATATATCTACTGGTTCGGAGAATATAACTCTCTTTCGCTCTGTCTTTGTAAATAAAGAATGTATAAAGCAAAAACATAAGAAGCAGCTTAAAGGCTTGCTTTGGTTATTCAGTGAATAAGGCCCATAACTTTATCAAAATTTATGAACTTTTTATTTAATTTTCAAGTGAAATTGTTTTTATAAATTGTTGCATCTGTGAACATTTTTGTTAGAGAAAGTCGTTTCCTTGGTGGCTATGTAATAATTATTTTCTTGTTTCGTCTATTTTACATTTCCTAATTTGTTCCAAAGAATTAGAATGGACCACTAGGCATCATCATATCATTTTATTGCATTTTGTTTTTGTTTTATTTATTTGTTTTAATCTACAAAGTTTGGGACAATTTGAACCATATATCTCTCTTGAAACAGGAAACTTCAGTCATTTTCGAAAAGAATTTTCTAAGAGTTCAGAATCTGGTAAGCCCTTCTAAAATTATCTTCAAGTTCGACTAATTATACTATTTTTCTATTTAGTTTTCTTGTTTTTTAATGGATTGGAAAGAGACATAATAGTCTTTCTAATAATCAACAACTCGATAGTTGAAGTAATTATCAAATTTGTTGATGAATGAATGATTGCTATGAAATTTTATATATTTTAATACACAGCTTCCAAATGAAGGTATAATCATTTGCATAAGAAGATGAGACAAATGAGTGAGTAATTGATGCTTACAAAAATAGTTATATTTGTTCCTTAATCTCCACATTATATTGTATAAGTAGTCAAAATTGAAATAATGACTCACCAAATTCAGAGCCATCAGACAAAAGCATTAGTTAGGTGTGGATTTAAAAATACTTAGTAACAAAGAAATAAAAATAAGTTTTTGGTAATGGTGGTGATCTAGTTGAAGAAAGCAAACCACTCTAAAATACATCATCACATGCTCAAATTTGTTTCTATAATAATAATACATCTCTATCACTTTTGTCTTTTCATTTTCTCATTATATATTACAACATGCATCTCAACCAATGGCTGCGCGGATCACATACACCGTTAAAAAAGATTCCTCAAATAAACACAACTTGATTTAAGTGAACTTAATGGATCTCTCTATTTTCTAACTAATCTTCTTGTCAATAACCAATTACTTCAACTTTTTTAGTATCAATTATACTGATTTTCGACTTATTTTATATTACAATTCACAAGCAATAGCTAGTTTAAGGTTGCTTAAATTTGGTCACGTGCCTCACACGCCCCTTTTAGGTGATCTGAAAAGTGATTGTAACTGTTTTCTCCGGTGCCGTTCTCTGCTATCTCTGTGGCTACTCATGTGGTTTTCTCCGACTTATCTCCAGTGTTTTTTTTTTGCGATTTTTACTGGTTCTTTCATGGCGAGTGATTCGTCTCCTAAGGCGAATCCATCTCATCTCTTATCTTCAAAGCTTCTCCCTGCTTCGTCGAAATCTGGTCTGATAAACGACTCTGGTTTTGCTTCTGACGGCTCTCCTATGCTCATCTCTGAAGCTCCAGCTGATTCTTTTAATGCTTCTCTAGCTCAGCCTCGCCAATATGCGGTGTGGCTTAAAGAGGCTTGTGGTTCTGTTGTTACTGATTTTGCTCTCTCTCTTGTGATTGATAATGGCATGATATCTGCTTCAATTCTCTCATGTTTTACTCGATGATGCTATTCCTCTCTGGTCTAATTTCATTTTTGGTCACTTTCTTGGTGAGATTCCACACATTGGCTCAATCCACACCACAGTTAATAGAATTTAGCAAAATCAAAAGAAGGATCTCAAAATCGATGCTACTTTTGTTAAGAAGAATGTTGTTATCTTTCGTGTCTCTGATGATGTGACTCGTGCTCGTATTTTGAGATGTTACTTTTGGCATATTGGAGAGAAGCCGATGATAGTTCAAGAATGGTTTCCAACTTCTGCTTCAAAATCTCATGCAATGGATTCTTTGCCAATTTGGGTTGATTTCAAGGATGTTCCTAACAATTTGTTCTCAATCAGGAGCCTTAGTTTTCTTGCTAGTCATGTGGGCAAGCCTATTAAGATTCATCCTTCAACTGAGAAGTGTCTTCGCTTTGACTATACTCGGATTTTGATTGAGGTTTATCTGGATACACTTCTTCCACATGTGATTAGTTTGGCTGATTCTATGACCTCACCTTGTCAAAATCCTGTCTTTTACCCATGGCTCCCATCTCGCTGTGATTTATGTAAATCCTGGGGACATTTAGAGAAAGATTGTACTTCTGTTAGCTCTGATTCTAACAATGTCGTGGAAATAACAAAGTTGGATGCTGCTGTGGGATCTGTTGGCCCTATTGTTTTGGATCGTATTAGTACTCATCCAGCTATGTGAGCGACTTTGGAATCTGATTTGGTACTGAGTCTCTTGACTCTACCATCATCAGAAAATTAGGTCGTGCTCCTTCTACTTTTTCTGCTGTTAATTCTCTAGTTTATGAATTAACACCTAATCCTTCTTCTATCCCTACTTCATGTCCTTGCCCTTTGGCTAATATTTCAGATACAACAAGATCAATTGTTGTTGTGGATGTTGTTCCCATCTGTCCCTCAGCACCTACAAGTACTCAATTGCTCAAGCGTGCTTCTCTGGGATCTGATGTTGGTTTTCAGTCTCATGACTGGACCACCATCAGAAAATCAGGTCGTGTCACTCCTAAACCTTGTACTACTGATGTTACTGTTGAAAAGTTTACACCTAATACCTCTTCAAATCAGATTTTCCCTTCTATGTTTGGCATCCTTGTTAACTACCCTGAAGAGGGTAAGATTCTTGAATCTGTTCTAGATATTACTCTTCGTAAGTCTGTTCGGAAGAAGCAAGTTTCTGCTAAGATTAAATCCATTTGACCAGCTGAAATTTCTACTAAAAATTTAGATACCATGTCTAGCCTCCCGTCTTCTACAAAAGCTTCCTTAAAGAAGCATTGATGTCAGTTTTTGTGTGGAATATGCCTGGTTTCAATCAACCACGTAAGCATGCTGTTATAAAGAATTGAATTTGTGAATGTAATCCTCTTCTCTGCTGTTTGCTTGAAACCCGTGTTGATGAAACTGCATGTGATTCTATTTATTCTACTTGTTTTCCGGGCTGGAGTCTTATTAAAAATTATGATCATCACCGTCTTGGGAGGGTCTAGTTTTGTGCTTCTTCGGATGTTTGTGTAAATCTTCGAGCTAAAAGTGCTCAACATATCACATGTGAGGTGAAGATTCTTAGTTCGGGTGTTACTTTTATTGCTGCAGCCATTTATGCCTCCAATTTTGAGGTTGATCGACAAGATCTTTAGGCTGATCTCTCAGCTGTTTACTCTACTTATTCTTACCTGAATATGCCTTGGATTTTTTTGGGGGATTTCAACGAGATTCTTGCCTCCTCTGAGCACTCTGGTTCTATGGATTACTCTTTCAGTCTTTGGGTATATACTGTTTTCAAAAAAATTTCTCTCAGTTGGAACTCTTGGATCTAGCATTTCAAGGCTTGACTTTTACTTGGTGGAATAAGAAAGTGGATGGACCTATGGGGAAAAAATTGGATCGTGCATTGATAAACTCTAGTTGGTGTAACTTTTTCCCTCAATCTTATGCAGTTTTCTTCTCTGTGGGAATATCAGACCATGCCCGGTGTTTAGTTCATTTTTCAGCTCCTTCTTCCACTTCTAGAAGACATTTCCAGTTCTTCAACTTTATAGCTTATCACCCTCAGTTTTTGCCTCGGGTTGCTCAGATTTAGGAACGAACTCCTCTTTTGTATCATTCACGTGTTACTCTACATCTCTTTCACAAGAAGCTCAAGTTCCTTAAACATGTCCTCCATGAGTTGAACAAATCTCAATTTGGAGATATCTCTAACCAGACTAAAGCTGCTTTTGCGGTGCTATGCCAAGCTCAAGAGACTGCTCTTAATTACCCTTCTCCTCTTAACTCTCAATCTGCTGTAGATGCCTTAACTAGTTGGCATCACCTCTCACATATTGAGGAACATTTTTTAGACAAAAGTCTAGAATAAAATGGCTTGAAGCTGGGGATCAGAACACCTCTTTTTTTCCACAGGATTGCTCAAACTAGAGCTGCTCATAACTCTATTAAGTTTCTCACAACTGAATCAGGTTATGTTCTTACCGATATTGCTGATATAAAAAAGCTGTTGTGGATTATTTTTCTGTCTTCATGCAGCCTCCTCCTGGCTCCCATTCGATTTTTCCTACTTTGGACAACTATGTGAATTTTCGTTGCCCCTATTTTTCCTTAGCTCTTCTGGTTGCTCCTATTTCTCCCATAGAAATTCAGCAAGTCCTTTTTTGCATGCCTCTTAACAAAGCACCGGGTCCAGATGGTTTCACAGTGGAATTCTAAAAATCTGCTTGGTTTATAATTGGGAATGATTTCATTATTGCAGTCCAATTGTTTTTTCTTTACAGTTTCCTTCCAAGTGGAGTGAATGCCACGCTTTTAGCTTTGGTTCCTAACACTCGGTTGCTTATCATATGAAAGATTATAGGCCTATTGCTTGCTGCAACCTCATCTATAAGGTGATTTCTAAAATTCTTGCAAATCACCTTAAATCTATTCTCCCTGATGCTATTGAACTTAACCAGACAACTTTTGTTAAGCAAAGGCTTTTGCTTGAGAATGTCTTACTTGCTTCAGAATTAGTGAAGGATTATCATAAGACCTCTATTTCCCCAAGGTGTGCCATCAAATTTGATATAGGGAAGGCCTTTGATACTGTAAGTTGGCCATGTATTGTTGTTGTACTGAGATCTATGTAGCTGCCTGATTTGTTCATTACTTGGATTTACACTTGCATCTCAACTGCCTCTTTTTCTGTCTCTGTTAATGGAGATCTTGGGGGTTTTTTTCCAGCTTTCATGGCATAAGACAAGGGTGTTCTCTCTCACCCTATATCTATGTCATTGCTAACAATGTTCTTTCTCAGATATTAAATGTTGCTGCAAGGTTAAATCGATTTGGTTATCATCCGTTTTGTAGAGAAATGGGTCTTACTCACCTCAGTTTTGCAGATGACATCTTAGTTTTTTTAGATGCATCACCTCGTTCCTTACAAGGAATCCTTAATGTCTTGGCCGATTTTAGTGCTATGTTGGGTCTTCATATCAATGCTGCTAAGTCAAGCTTCTATGCATTAGGTAGAGTACATAATGATTTGTTTCAAGTAGTTTCTGATGCGGGTATATCTATGGGTTCTTTTCCCATTCGCTACCTTGGTTTTCCTCTCCTCACTAAGTCTATGTCACATGATGACTATGAGCCCCTTATTGATCAAATTAAATCCCGTATAAATTTCTGGTCCACTAAGCTCCTATCTTTTGCTGACAGACTCCAATTGATCAAATCGGTGATCTCTAGTACTACAAACTTTTGGTGTTCAACTTTCAGTTTGCCTAGTCGTTGTCTTAAGGACATTGAAAGTATGTGTTCTTCTTTCTTGTGGTTTGGATCTCCTATCATTACTTCCAAGGCAAAAGTTAGCTGGGAGGATATTTGTTTCCTTAAGGATGAGCGTGGTTTGGGTATTCGTCCTCTTATATTTCCTCAAAAGTCGTTGCTTTTCATTTGATATGGAGACTGTTGACTTCTCATTCTTCTCTTTGAGTTAGCTGGACTCGCCATTATTTGTTGCATCACAACTCTTTCTGGGATGTAGAAATATCTTCTCGAGGCTCTTGGATGTGGAAAAAGCTCTTGAAAATTAGACCTGAAATCTATGAGTTTCTAAAGGTGGATATCAATTATGGTCAAAACTCTTTCTTTTGGTTTGATCCTTGGAGCTCTTTCGGTAATCTTCATAGTGTTGTGGGGGATAGTGGGCCTCATTATCTTAGTATCCCTCGTAATGCAAAGGTGGCTGCAGCTTTTTCTGAAGAGGGCTGGAACTTTGGAACTACTGGTTATCATCGGTTCCCACCTATCCTCTCTGCACTTTGCTGGGAAACAGGGCCTCATCCTGATGCTGGTGTTGACACGTTCCTTTGGAGACATGCAGCTCAAGACTTTAAGCTGTTTTTCTCCTCTACTAAAACTTGGGATTAGCTGCGTCCCTCTCGAAGTAAGATACCTTGGTATTCTCTGATATAGTTTCCCCAAGTTGTTCCTCGTTACTCTTTTATCTTCTGGGTTGCTTTGCGGGATAGGCTTTCTACAGGTGACCGGACACATCTTTGGGGTCATGAGGGATTGTGTGTTTTGCAGTGATCCTAATGAGTCCCGTGATCACCTTTTCTTCACCTGTCCGTATAGCCACTATGTTTGGTATAATCTTTGTGCTAGCTTGCTTGGTTTCTCTTTTACTTATGACTGGACAGATTGTGTTAGCACTCTCTCCTTTTCTTGTCTTCCTTTGCTGGATCAAGTCCTTGCCAAGTTAGCCTTCCAAATGACATTATATTATATATGGTGCAAACGTAATGCTCGTATTCATGGAAACCTGCGACCCCTTCTTCGGGTTTATCTCGGCTCATTGCCAAGACTATACACAACAAGATTTCTTCACTCAACTATCAATTCCCTCACATGTTGGAAGGCCTAAGGCGAAAATGGTTTGAGGTCCAATTGAGATTGGGATGATTCTTTTTCTTTTTGTATATGAATCTGTTTAGCTTTCTTTGTTTATATCCTCTTTGTGTATAGATTTTTTTGATGATATATGGTTTTCACATTTCATTAAAAAAAGAAATGGCTAGTTTATTTTTACTTTGATTTTACTTCGTATATCTTTTGTGTTTCTTTTAACTTGTCATTAAATATCTTAGTTATTAAAAAGTTATGCTTGAAAATTTGAATTCAGTTTCATTTTGCAAGCAACCCCTTTTTAAGTTAATAATGTCTATGCAGAACTAGAAAATACTTATAATATAGGAATATATTATTTTTGATATCAATTATATTGGTAAGATACTATTTTTCTATTTTGCCAAATTATAACTATGGGCGTTAAATTTTAAGAAAAGCTATAGTATTTAATTATTTTTTTTGTCAACAATTGGATTGACAAGGTCTGCTGCATAGCCTAAATTTCACCCTCAAAATTTTTTTTTTAAGCAACTATAATATAGCGGGTAGGAATCGAACTCTGGTGCCAAATCATTAGATAGATCATTCTAACCACCAGATTGAAAGCAATTTTGCATAATTGACATTTAATTATTTCACCAAAAAAACATGTTTTCAATGTTTTTAGTTTTTAATGTATGAATTTATTAATTTGAAACCAGGGAAAGGTAAAATTCATTCACTTAATCTACTTGATTGTAATTTACCTTTATTAGCGTTCAAAGAATATCTTAAAGTATCTATGTCTACGAAAAATGAAGCAATAAAGGTAAACAATTAATTTCAGCGTAGACTACACAGAAAAAAAACCTTTTTTGTAAAGTCTATCTATATAAAGGTTGAGGGTTGAAGAATAAGTTGATCAGTCTTTGTTGGTGACCTCTAAACGAAAATGGAACTCTGTTTCCAACTCAATTTAGCTGCTCTCTTTCTCATACTTATCTCTTCATGCTCTGTACTATTTGTACAATCTCAACACCACTTATTGGGACAAAACAGCACACGCTTATTGAGACAAGGGAGCTGCAATTTGTATAGTGGAAAATGGGTTTATGATCCTTCATATCCTCTCTATAATCCTTTCACTTGTCCTTTCATCAATCCTCAATTCAATTGCCAGAAAACGGGTCGACCAGACACTAACTATCAACACTTCCGATGGCAACCTTTCTCTTGTCCTCTCCCCAAGTAAGTACTTTTACTTTGAGGTTCAAGTCTTTTCATAAGTTTTTTCAGTTTGGTTTAACTTTTCTAAAAATACTTCACAAATGGGTATAGAGTTCATTTTAAGACAAAAAAACACACACACACACACTTCATGTATACAAGCAATCAAAATGTAACTAGTATTTTCATTGGCAGTAGTATTAGAAAAAAAGGTTTGTATAAATTGTGAAAAATTAGTATCTATAGTATATTGGTTTTGACTTGGCTAGGGTGATCCAAATATGTCAAAATAGTAACATCATAAGATATGTTTATGAAATGAGATAAACTTATTAATAAATTATGTTACAAAATTGAATAATACAGATTCGATGGGTTGAATTTTATGAGGAGAATGAGAGGGAAGAAGATAATGATGGTAGGTGACTCACTGAGTCTTAATATGTTCGAATCGCTGGCTTGTTTGCTTCATGCTTCTCTTCCTCATGCTAAGTTCTCTCTTCGTCGAGGCCAACCTCTCACTTCCCTCACTTTCCAGGTTAATTTTTATTTTTATTGTATTATTTTATTTTAACTTTCTTTTCCATTTTCACGTATCACTAACTTCACTTAAAAGTTAAAATTAAGCCTCACCAAGCTGCTTTTTAATTGTTTTTTATTTTATGTTATTTTTGTCATTTTTTCTTGATTTTACTTAAAAATCCTAATGATAGATTTGTAGTTGTACAGTATTGCCGAATTCTTTGCTTTTTCTAGTTAGTTTTTTTTTTTTTTTTTTTT